>JAOEGS010014907.1:8833-23675 GCA_025447755.1 Corythornis vintsioides | reverse complement strand
CATTGGATGACATTGAGAAAAGTCTGGCTCCATCCTCTCTACACTCACCCTTAACATATTTATAAACATTAATGTTTAATTCCTAAGATCCCCTCTCAGGCTTCTGAGACTTCAGACTTCTCCAGGCCAAACAGCCCCAGGGCTCTCACCCTTTGCTCCTAAGAGAGATGTTCCAGTCCCTTCATCATCTTTGTAGCTCTCTGTTGGACTCCCTCTTATAATTCCCTGTCCCTCTTGAACTGGGAGGCTGGACAGGTAAGGCTAAGTGGTGCTTGACATAATGTGCCACCAAAAATTAAATATAATTTAGCTTAAAATTGCCACACTGCCAGGTGCACCCTCCAGTGAAGGATTTTAACTAGAAAGAAGTATCTATTTTGGAGGTGAAAAAAAAAAAAGTGCTTTTCCAAGGCTTTTGTGTTTTCTTTAATACTTTATAGACTATCCTAAAAAAATAAAATGGGTGGCAAAAAAAGACCTTTTTAATTTCAAAAAATGTCACAATGCTTTCTGGATATTTTTGTCCAGATTTGTAATGACAAAACCAATCTATATCTTGACACATGAAGCTGGCAGAAAAATCCAGTTCCACCAGGCAGAGCACCAGGCCTGTGTGCTCAAAACTAGGGTCTCACCACTAGAAAATCAGAGATGTGACAAGAAGTTAGAGCAGAGCTGGGTAAATGCTTTATGATGCTTAATTCACAAGTATTGCTTCAGAAACTGTGAAGTGGGTTTCTTAAAAAAATTGCAGGTTCTTTCAGTTGTTTCCAAATTCAAGCAATCTGCTTTTAGCTTGGAAAGGACCTGGTCCCAAAGCCACCCACCGCACTGGCCAGCTCCATTGCTCCCTTCTTTTAGCAACAGTGGGACAGACATGCTTCACATGGGTAATTTTGAGTTTTATATTTGTAGTTCCAAAACTCATCTAAGACCAAACACATTTTTTTTAGAAGCATGACGTTTCAGCAGATGGGAAACCCAGTTTTCTGCCCATCACCAAGAGCACACACATCCATTTGTGCTGTCTGAGTTAATAAAGTGCCTAAGCCAGGCACGAAGGCCACTTGAGTAAATAAAAAATGACAGTAAATTACAAGCATCAAGCATTCCTATCATTCAGGAGTACTGCCATAATCCATAGCATCATATGCTTCTGACAACTCAGTCTGTACAGTAACAAAAAAGCCTTGAAGTGACCCATCTCCAAAGGGACAGGCAGAATTTTCAAAACAATTCCATGATGTTAGGAGGCTTTTGTCCCTTGGGCTTGCTTGGAGATGTTAAGTTACTGCAGAGAGAGCTGTCAGCTGCCCTTTAGGAAAGGAAAACCAAACAAATGCTTTTCAAACAAACAAGAGAAGAAAAAGAAATGGCTATTGGTACCTGAAGAAGGTAATGCTGGGTCATTTCTCTCAGCTTCAATGCACCTTAATCTTCACAGCTGCCCAAGTACTGGGCATGGGTGGGATGGACCAGAGAGCCCCTCTCTCAATCTCAAGGCATAACCTTGAGAGATGTGTCTGCTCAAGAGGAGATTGTAGAATCATCTAGTTTGAAAAGACCTTTAAGATCATGCAGTCCAACTATTAGAAACTGGTGTGTAGCCCACTGCTGTACAGGAAAGCTCAATGGGCCCTGGGGCTGTCCACTATTTATGGAGTGAGATGATTGACTCCAAGTCATGTTTGCATACTGACTACAGCTGTTAGCTTCTTCCAAATTTACCCTGAGTTGGACACTGACCAGCACTGTGGTTAGATGGCTGCATTGCTCCAATTACCCCATGGCTACTATGCTGTTATCCCTTCTGAATCCATTTGAACTGGGTGCAGTCATCATGACCAGAAGCATCCTGCTCCATAACCACTGACACTGGTGGGTATCCCTTGAACAGGTTTATGGGAAATATAAGTCAGGTCTGGAAAGAGCACCCCATTTCAGCATGTCCCTATGGTCAGGTCATATGTAGCACTTCAGACCCAAATACTACTTTTTTTTTTTCCTGATGTGTTTGTAGGTGGTGAGACAAATGGGCGCTGGAGCTGCTGGTCACAGTGGGGTCCCTGCCAGTCAGGCACAGCATGGCGCAGCCGGCAGTGCAACAACCCAGCCCCACAGCATGGCGGGGTGCCCTGCAAGGGGAGGAACCTGCAGAGCAAAGCCTGCTGAGAACCCACAGGACAGCATTGTTCTCATGGGATAGAGAGCAGCCAGAAGTCTGAGCTAGGCTATAAGTACTCTCAAGCATAATCCCACAGTAGAATTACGCTGGTGAGATCTTAATTGTGACGTGCTGCTTTGCAATGTACAGAGAGACATGCTGGAGTTGCTGTATAGAACCCAGCTGCTCTCCAGACTCATTGCTCCAGCAGATAGAATACCTGGCTGCTTCCTTGACCTTGCACGACAAGAGATGATGGCAGCCCCACCAGTTCCCAGTGGCACAGCTGCAATACAGGAGATGGTGGAGAATCCACCCAGGTGGTTTCACTGCTGCATGACCATGGGGCTGTAACAAGTCATCAAATAAATTTACTCAAAGTGTTTACATAAGTAAGCTTGACTCATAGAAATTTTTACACTGGGTTTTGGAAAACACATTAAAAGCTCATGATCTCTGCATTTTGATGCAGTTGCTAAGGACATATGTAGCATGAAACTTTTATAAGTTGGGACTGTCAGATTTTTAAGTCCAGCATATTGGCCAGAGCTGCATATGCAGCAAAGCCATATGCTGAAGCATCTTTGCAAAACGTGAACCCAAACTGATGAAGAATCTTAAAATCCTAACTAGTGAGGCATGAACACAACCATTTGGCAGAGGGTATTTCACACACAAGCAAGGTCTACTCCTCTTTAAGATCAATGATGAATTGACTCTTAGCACGCAGGCGTTTTATCTCCCAGGCACCCATAGCTGAAGAAGATGCTAAAGGGCTGTTTGATTTAAGGGTTTTTTTGAATGCAAGATGTAAATCTCAGTAAAAGAATATGCACAATATTGAACTGCGTCCAGAAACTGCCGTGAGAGCCTGCAGCTCCCTCTTCTTAATGTACTGCCACAAAAACCTGGGGTGGATGAAGGCAAATAGCACTTCATTTTACTGTGCTTTTCATTACAAGGGAAAAAAAAAAAAAAAAAAAAGGCCAGAGAAAGAATCAGGCCTTATGAAAAGCAACAACAGCAACAAAACCTCAAAGCACAAAGGAGCACTTCTATATACATTTGAATGGGATGAGGGAGTAGAAAGGAACCGTGGTTTAGTGAAAGAAATTGCTCAGCTATATCTCTGGTTCTTGGAAGTACTTGTTTTTTAGCAGTGTGTCAATGGTGATTTAGAGTCTGACACTTAGCTGATGTAAATCAGCGTTGCTCCTTTGCCACAGCTGATTTATGATACCTGAAGATCTGGCCCCATATTTTCTTTCGTGTGTGTGTCTTTTTCACCATTTCCATTTTGCTTGAAAATGAAACAATAGTCTCTTTTTATATAAGAAAACAACAAATGTGTTGAACACTGAGATGTAATTGTTCTGCAAGAAACCCCTGTGATGACTGACAAAGCTGTGGCCTTTTTGCCAACTTTGCTCTTCCAGGTAAAGCTGATATTCCCCGCCCCCCAGATGAATTTGCTTGAATCTTGCCTTCTATGTTGGGGAAATGCAGCAGTATGAAGCACCCATGTATCAGTATGATTTAGATGCACTCAAAGGAATGTGAAATGCAGGATCAAAACAAGTTTTTCCATCAGCAGTTTCATCAATACACTTTGGTGCTGGGCTAGCAGGTTACGTAGAAACAGGAGCAGTGTTCTTACACCAAGGATAGTTTGGCTCATAGGTGATTCTTACCTTTACACCAACTGCTTAGCACTCAGGAAAATGCCTAGAAGTAAACTAGTATAATATCACCTTAGTTAGCCAAGTATGATGCTTTTGTGACCAAAGGGAAGAAATTAATGAACAGGAAGATCTGATGTAAGCGGAGGCAGAGGAGGGAAGGAACCTGCAGGAAGGCAATCTGCTTCCTCAGCCTTTAGAGCTATTTCCAGGACAGATCACAGGATGGAGAACCACAAAGAAATTTACATATTCCAAGTGATTAAAGAAACCACATGTGAAATGCCACCATTCAGCACATATAAATAAGAGAAAAAGACCCTGGGATTTGCCTACAGTTGTTCATTCTCCACTTGGAACACAGTGGTGTTGGGAGTACTTAGATGGAAGTGAGGATCCCTCACCATTCACCTTACAGCTCAGGACAAGGAAATACAAACCCAAGGGTTTCCTCCAAATGCCAGAGCTGTCTTGCTAGCAGCCTGTCTCCTCCCACCCTGGTCTCCTGCTGCAGCCAGGGCTCAGGCATTCACATGGCTGAAACCCAGAAGCAGCAAAGCTGAAGTCAAAAGAAAGGAAGAAGATGCTGGTCTGGGGAAAAAAAAAAAAAAGATACAAGGTGATTATGAGCAATTACAAATTTACAATGTCAGCCACAGAAGCTAATATATTTTGCACTAGTGTCCAGCATGAGAGTTATGCTAGATAAGCAGCAAAAATGTACATTTCTTAATTAAACTAAAAGCTTAGAGGGTAGAATGAAACACTGCAGTTCCAACCCTGGTTTTAATGGATTTCCCCCTCTTGCTCACTGACATACATTTGATATAGTTATTTATCCTTTATATTTCTTGCGGCATATTTCCCAGGAGACCTTGTTTATCTCCCTCATAAGTAGATGATGGATGTATAGTGCTTTGAATAAATGGTATCACAATCAGATATTTTTATGGATATAGGCAAACTGGGTTATTAACAAAGGAAAGACAGAGAAGAACCAGTACGGAGAATAAAATAGGAATTGATTGATGACAATACACTTGAGGTTGCAAGGTGCAGAGTCCAGATAACCAGCTAACAGAAGAGAAGGGCAGCACTCGAGACAGAGCTGTTTTCTACCTTGGGGTCAATGTCATACAGACTATCCTCATGCCCATGTCCCTTGGAGACTGGGATTTTAGAGTGGGCAAAAATCCCTCGGCAAGAGCATCTCAAAAAGGATTGTCTTTCTTTTTACACAGTGCAATGCAGAGGCACAGGAGGATGCAAAACATTTACCCCAAAAAACCTGAAATAGAAGTAATGCTAGATGCTGGAGAGTTTAGGGAGGGGCTGCTATTTGTTGTGCTGCTCTATGGTGACCAACACAGTGGGGTTCTTAGTGCTTCATTATAAGTAAAAAATATAGCTTCATAATTACAATAAATACTATCTTCATCTCTACTTTTCACAGAATCACAGAATGGTAGGGGTTGGAAGGGAACTCTGGAGATCATCGAGTCCAACCCCCCTGCCAACACAGGAACACCCAGGGCATGTCGCATGGGTCTGTTGATGTGCAGACAAATCTGCAGGCATAATGAGTCCCAAAATCTGGCAGTTGCCTTGTGTACTCAGTGGGTTCTTCAGCCATAAAGACAGAACTAGGGGTTGGAAACAGTTGGCACTGTTACCACCTTTGCATGGGCTTCCTGGGTTGCTTTCAACAAAATCTGTCTGTCTGTGAGAACAATATATCCACCTGATAGCAGGAGAAAGCAATTTAGCAAATACTGCAGCTACCACTATGTTTGCAAGAAACCAGCCACAGCCTAGACCACATTCCAGGCACACAGGTAAACGTGAAGCATCTACATGATATGAAAAGACAGGGAGCAAGTGGATCTAGGCTGCACACCAGTGTGATTTACCCATTCCTGATGCAGATGCCAGGGGCTGCTGGAGTCAATCTGGAAAAGGTGGATGTGACAACTTACTTAAAATACCTGTTCAGGAGATTCCCAAGCCATGTTGACCAGATCCAACACACATCACAGCAGCACTGTCTTAACCAGAGAAATTGGCAGTCAGTGCATGCCCGCACCTTGCCTGCAGCCTTCCCCAGGTTCCATAAATTAGGAATACCAGCAGTCAGGACCAAAACTTAGCATGTACCAAAATGAAGAAAATCCTCAGCACAGTATTTTTATTACACCATAAGTCATGAAAAATCATTAGTTAGTTGACTCAAAGCACAAATCACCAAGACCTGATAAAGTTATGTCCTTTATAGGAGGCCTCTAATCCTGAAGATTGGCAAATCTCTCCTCAATTCCTCCAAATAAACCCAAAACCCAAATACCCAAACCCAAGCACTGCTACTTCAAAAAAATCTCTGCTTTTCTGATCTGGGAACAACAGTCCACACTGAGGTTGCAAGCTTTGTCTCTGCTTGCCACAGCAGCAGCCAGATGCACCATGGCTACATGGCAGAGTGCTCAATCCATTTGATGATGAAGAATTTACAAAAGCCATGGCAACCACACTGCAGTACCTGTCCTCATATGCACCTGTGAACCATGATCAGGGTCCTCTGTTGCAGAGCCTCTATAGAATCCCTTTAAATGGTACTGAAAAAGATTGTATTTCATATAAACAGTGACCTCTTTGACCATGACCCACAATGAACCTCTTAGCAAATTTCTATCACACAAAAGATAAGCCAGTTACACAGGAATATTTTCTGTTGGCAGCTCCATTATGAAGCCCATAATGAGTAGAGAACACTCTTCTTTTACATATATGCAGTGTGCTCTTCCTTTCTTAAAGCTGTCACAGAAACCTTGTCAATAAGAGTGGAGGCGGCGTGAGGGCTACAACTAAATGCATGTTCCATTGTTCAGATGTCAGAGAGCCTGAGCTGTTCTTTGGAAACTTACATTTAGACAACATCAGTTTGAAAGGAAAGAAACTGGTGATACCAACCCATCATCACCATCATTGCTAAAAACACTCGGAAGAGTGCTTGACCTTGCAGATGTTGGAAGACTCACAGCACTTACGAACAACTTTGCACCTGTGGAATCGTTTTCCTGGAGCAAAGCTACTGCTGGTTATTTTACAGCATGCTCCACCAAACATCCTCGCAAAAATCATTCAACACTAATAAAGCTGCAGGAGGCAGGTTCCTGGAACGACCCAGACTCTGGTCGGTCATGAAACAGTGAATTGCAAGTTCTTCTCAATAGGTGATGCAGGGCTCCAAGGACACTAACAAAGCGCAGACCATTTCCTTTGCTTTGGTTATTTTTCATAGTAAATGCTTTCCACCTCAGCTGTCATAACCTGAGTGGACTAGCAATGCAGCTGCTGAAATATAGACCTTCATGGGCTCAAGCTGATGAACCAGACTGTGTGAAGCAGAGGCAACTACTATGAGCAGAAGCCCTCAGGGGATGTGCAAAGATGTTTGTACCACTTATTCTGTCCATGTCAGAAAAGGTGTCTGCTCTTCCTGCTCCAGCAGAGGGTCCTAGCACCCCAGACTGACAGCCTCTAGGCAGGGTGCAGCCTCTCCTGCAAGTGTAACCACCTCTTCTGCCTTCCAGCACCCCAAGAAGAAGTAGGAGTAGCAGTTGCTTTCCAGTTCCCAATCCCAGTAGCATCCCTCTGTCCTTCTCTTCCCTGCCAAAGGAACCAGAGCTTTGGTGTATCTGAACATACTGGGCTGTATCCAATGCTCTCAGTGTACCTGTTTTACTTAAGGAATGTGCAGGAGGAAGCTCATCACCACAGTAGGAGTCCAACTGCTACACAGTCTAACAATGCTTTGGTGTCACCAGTCTGTACTTCACAATCTGCTTTTCATTCCTTCAAGATAATGTCTAATTCAGCATACAAATAAAATAAATTGGGAAATGGGGGTAGTGAGGTACAGCAGCTTTAAATGTCACATTAGATACTACTGTGCTCATTGAAATTTAGACTTTAATATGATGTAATTTGCTCCACATGACACAGCTGTCTTCACAGAAGCTGCATATTAGCACACATGCTGCTGCAAGTAAGATCAGCCTTTTTGTATCTCAAAGGAACCTTCAAAAACAAGACAGTAAAATTTGAAATCATAGAGCTACTAAATAAGGCAGGAGATAAGGTTTGTCTCTGACAGCCTACTGCAATAGAGAAAAGTCAAAATATTAAGAATAGTAAGCACATTTAATCCCATGGGACAATTGCAAAGCATGTCCAAAGGTGTGATTTATAACACACAACCAGCTCCCAATGCTTTCTGCAATGTTCCCAACTTCAATGCACTTGGATAAGACCCATAAGCAGAGCAAAGCCAATTTAGCAAGACAGTCAGGTAACATAATCTCACTCGGTTTGCCAACTGCTCATCGATTTTGTGTAAGTTCCTAATGATCCCCTCTAGCAAGTGAATGTCTCAGTATCTGGCCCTGAGCATGATGAACCACTGTTTTGTGGGGCAGGGTTGTTGCACAGTCGTCGTCTTGTTCGTTGACCTCCTGAACATGGTGACCAGCTGGCCCAGCAACCCCAGTTTCCATTAATAGCAGCATCTGGAAAAGAAACCCAAAGCCAGAAAGGTCTGTTAAAATAAAGCAACTCTTTCCATGGGAAGAGCTGTCAGGTTACATGAATCATTTAAATACAAACAGCTCTTCCCCTGTCCACAGCACAAACAATATACTTGAGTCATTAACAAAGTGTGATTATTTTGAAGAAGTTAAATCTCTGTTCAGCATTTCAAGTGTTCGTTCAAACTACACTTTATGTAGCAAAGACAAGGGAAACAAAACCTACTAGCTTTATATTTGCTTGTAGGATGTTTCTCTCTGAGGTCTGAGCCTAGGTAAGAAAACCAACAACTAAACTCATGTCAGCCACATTTTATGGGGATAGGGGAAATGTTAGCATGTTCTCCTTCAGTGAACAACAGCTTGAATATTCATCTTTCTATCCACTGCTTGTCCTATTACACTGTTTCTTCTGGACGCTGAGAATGTGAGTGACATAAATGCAAATGCCTGAGAATCATGGAGTTGAACACAAAGGCAATATGTGAAAGGAGGAAGGGGGAGTAAGAAAGAAATTTATGTGTTGACAAGTGGATGGGTATAAGTCTTTGGGAGGGTCAGATGTGATTGCATCTGTGGTAAGCAGACTGGAACAAGGTATAAGTGACTCCACAGATTAACTTCCTCAGAAATACCTACAAAATCCACCCTCCAATTGAAAACTTGACCTAAAATGTATTTCAGCCTGGCTTAGTTAGGACATGGTCATGCAGAATGAGAGCTGGATAAAAAGACTGTAAACAAAGAACAATGATAAATGCAATGCATCGGTTTGTGGGATGGTGCCAGAACTCTGGGTGCCTGAGATCTGCTTTTATTTAGCATCTAAAATAATGAGCTGGAAGAAGTGAATAAAATGATTAAATACACAGATTGTACTAAACTAGACGGAGTTAAGAGCATCAGTCAGGAGACAGCAGCAATATAAAGTAGACCAAGAAGCCTTAGCAAATTGTTCAAAACAACATAATACGATTTTAAGATTAAAAGGCATGGTAGCATGTCTGAGGGGAAAAAAAAGTATGCAACATCCTGGCAGTACCACAGGGAAAAACTTAGGAAAGACAGCTGTTGGAGGAGACCTGAGGCTTGTAATGGACTGTGAATTACATAGGAGTTTGTACTACGAGCCAATTGCAAGGCCCATTTATGCAGCTTTGAACTGGAGAAGTCAAGTCACTGCCTTGTGAGTGCACAGATGTTTAGAAGAGGGCAGGTGAAGTGCATCTGCCACCTTTACAGAACCCTAACACACTGTGCATTGGGCTGGGCAGAGCAGGGACAGCCAGCAGGGCATTTTACTCCCCAGCAAGCAGCCCTGCAGGGACTGTCCTGTCAGATCTGGGGTCCATCTCACCTTTACTCTTGCTGATCTCGCAGGCAGTGCCACTGTAGCCAAGGGGACACAAGCACTCACACTCAGTTCCTGAAAGTAAGGAGAGATTATGGGATTAGAGACTTCAGGTCATACTGCTCGCCAGACACTCATTTTATTTTTAGTGCTTAATCTTCTGTGAGGAAAGGACAGCAGGTGAAATTATTTCAGCATTTTTCTCTGATGGTGAAAGTATAACAGAGCAATAAAGCAAGGGAGCTGTGCCCACCACACCACTTCTCTCACCTCTCTGGCCATCTGTTTCTGCCACTGCACTGCAGTTCACCCTCAGCTACACCAGCACGGTCATTCTGCAAGTTAGGGTACCACCTGTACTCCTCTCCAAAACAGGACAGCTGGGTTGAGCTGAGAAGGGGCAAACTGCAGCTCATCTGGGAATAAGTACTTACAACCAAGCACTGCATCTGGGCTTTGTGGCAGAGGAAAATTCCACGATATGCCCTACTGGCTGCGCAGGTCTGTGCTGTGCATCCCATGGCAAGACTCCAGAGGAGAGCTCCCACTCAGGAAAATGAATGATCATTTAAAACCTCTTGTTGAGAATATAATAAATGAAAGGTTTAGCAGACTTAGCCCCTAAAAAGTTATTTAAATAGGCGTAATCATAAGAAGAATCCTTTAAGTGCTACAATCAACTATCTGGTACCTGAAGCCATTGTTTCTGCATTAGCCATTTTTAGATTATAACAATTCTCATCAGGACTTTTGCACATGCAGATTGGAATTAGGCACTTGACAAAATGGTCCCTTTGTTAGGAGCTCTCATCACATCATATATCTCTGTTTAGGCAGAGTGCTGTTCATTCAGTTTTATTATTTTTCCTCTTCATTTTTAAATCACAGCCTGCTTAGAAAGGAGGACAGCTTCTATTAGAAACAGAGGGAGGTGACGGTGATAACAGTGCTTGGCACTTATATGGTGCTTTTCTTCTTCAAACCTCTTTTACAAACACTAATTAATGCTGAGACTAGTCACTTCTCTAAGAGGGTGGAAGCAATCTTAAAAACAAAGGAGGAGACGTAAAGATGTCAAGGGTTTTTTTTTAATGCATAATTGAGAAGGAACAAATTCTTTCACAAAACCAATACAGATGGTCACTCCCATTAAAAAGACACAACCCTTGACTTCACTGTCTTTACTTACTGATGGCATTCTACTTTAAAAAAAAAAAAGAAAATATAATTACCTGAAAAATAAATTACAGTAGAAACTGAAGAGTGGATTACTCTCCAAGCTGACTTGGTCCCCACAAAATCTCAGATCATTTCTCTTTAGAGGGTAGAGAAGAGGTGAAGAATCCAGGTACCTTGCAGAAAGGGGATGCCATTGCCGTGACATGGCGCACAGTGACAGGAACTGGTCTCAAGCTCAAACTCATTGAGAGCCCGTCGGAGATTCTCTTTCACTGTGACTGCATTAGCAAAGTCAGTTGGAGTCACCAGCTGGTACAGTGGCTCTGCCTAAAGGGAGGGAAGAAACTGCATTCCTTTCCAAGCTCAGGATGGTGCTGACAAACTGTCAAAGCTTCTCAGAAATTTCACTAAATATTTTCCATCCTTTTTCTTGATACTAATAGTTTTTGATCTGATTTGCTCAAACTTACCTTTCCTGAGTGCTCTCTTTGCTCTCTTACTCCAATTTAAGGAAGGTCCCCCCCAAAACCCATCCTCAAAAGTCTCCTTCATTCATAGAATTATTGAATGCCTTGGTTTAGAAGGGACCTCCAAAGGTCATCTAGTCCAACCCCTCTGCAGTAAGCAGGGACATCCTCACTAGATTGCTATCCTCCCACAGCCAAACAGCACAGCCAGAGGAGCACAGTCACAGGCATGCCAATTTGCACTTTGACCTTAACCACTTCTGAGGTTCAAGAATGATTTCTCTATGAAGCCAAGATAAAGGTTTCTACTGACCGCAGAAGGAGAGGATTGTCATCTTCATCTGAAAATGGGATGGATGGGAGAAGATAGGGAGGTGCATAACACAGGGAACATACAGTAGGTACCAAGGAGACTTCGACCCACTCATTATTTTTTTTTCCTGAGAATAAGGGCTATTAAGTGTGGTCAGGAAGTGGTCAGGGACCTGCTACACCTCTTGGATGCACACAAGTCTATAGGACTGGATGGGTTACACCCAAGGGTGCTGAAAGAGTTGTCAGACATGCTTGCCAAGCCACTTTCCATTATTTACCTGAAGTCCTAACTGGGGTCCCCATGTACTGGAGGGTTGCAAATGTAACATCCATCTACAAGAAAGGCAGAAAGGAGGAACTGAGAAACTCTAGACCTATCAGTCTGACCTCAATACCAAAGAAGGTCATGGAGCAGATCATTTTGCAGGCCATTTCAAGTGATAGAGAGGAGAACCAGGGGAACCAGGCCCAGTCAGCCCATGGGTTTAGGAAAGGCAGGTCCTGTCTGATTAACCTGATCTCTTTCTATAACAAAATGACCCGACCAGTGGACAAGGGAAAGGCTATTGTCTACCTAGACTTTCAAAAAGCATTTCACAATGTTTCCCATCGAATTCTTATGGAAAAACTGTCTGTTCATGGCCTGGATGAGTATCCGATCTGCTGAATCAAGCACTGGCTGGCTGGATGGGCTCAAAGAGTGGTGGACAATGGGCTCAGTTTTAGGACCTTTTCTGTTTATTGATGACCTTGATAAGGACATTGACTGTACCATTAGTAAGTTTGCAGATGACACCAAGTTAGGCGGAAGTGTTGATCTGCATGAGGACAGGGAGGCTCTTCAGAGAGACTGGGACAGGTTGGATCGAGGGACCAACAGTAACGTGAAGAGCTTCAACAAGGCCAAGGGCCAGGGCCTGCACTTAGGCTACAACAACCCCATGCAAAGATACAGGATGGGGGAAGAGTGGCTGGAACGCTGCTGGTGGAAAAGGCCCTGGGGCTTCTAATGGACAAGAGGCTGAAAATGAGCCAGCAGTGTGCTCAGGTGGCCAAGAAAGCCAATAGCATTCTGGATTGGATTAGAAATAGTGTGAGCAGCAGAAATAGGGAGGTGATTGTTCCCCTGTACTGGGCACTGGGGAGGACACAGCTGGAGTGTTGTGTCCAGTTCTGGGCACCTCAACCCAAGAGAGATCTGGAGGTGCTAGAGCGAGTGCAGAGGAGACAACAGAGCTGGGGAAGGGCCTGGAGAACAAATCTCATGAAGAATGACTGAAGGACCTGGGACTGTTTAGCGTGAGGAAGAGGAGGCTGAGGGGAGCCCTCATCACTCTCTACAGCACCTGACAGACTTAATGATCCCAAGGGTCTTTTCCAACCTGAATGATTCTCTGATTCTATGATCAATATTACCAGTCACCCACTAATGCCAGTGGGATGACACTGGGCACAAGTCATGAGAAGATCCTGCTTGAATTCCTGTCCTTGCTGTAGGGATGCCTGCCATACTGACCATAGTAATATTGCTATCACAGGCTCAAGCAACAAGAAACAGAATGCTTCAATTAAAAAAATGCTCATTTCCTGCCACTGTACATCCACTATTCATCAGTTATCTCTGATCCAGTTTTTCAGTGGGCAGCCTGGCCACGGATGCCAGGCAAGATAAAGAACATCACAGTTTCTTGTGGGAGAATTTTCTGTTCATGGAATCTACGTGTGGAGGGTTGTATTTCTTCTGTCCCTTGCCCAGAGACCACCTAGCACACAGCACCCAGGGGGTTGGGAAAATCATCACCAATGCAGAAAGTGCCAGGTAGGCACTGCCTGTATTTCCAAATTACTGTTTTTTGCTTTAATATATTTTAGCATCTTTAAAAAAAACAAACAAACCAACAAACCTCAGAATTTTCATTGAGAAATTAAGACCTTTTACAGATATATTTTTAACTACATTTTTTTATAATTATTTATAATATGAAAAACAACTGCCACCAGTAACAGTCAAAACCCCCGTTTGAAAGTATGTTGTTCTCTTGCTCCTGTACCATACACTCATACTGAACTTATTTTAAGAACAGAGACAGAACTGCTCTGTATTTCTGCTTGCTTTTTCCTTTTACAGTGCCTTGCATTGAAGGCACTGAAACTCTTTAGGACCATAAAACCTTGACTTTTAAAAAACTGATATTTTTAAGGCTTAGCTAAGCTGCACAAACATCCAGGCATTTATGGTGAACTACCTGGCCTTCTGAAACAGAAAAAATTGTCACTAAATTAAAAGGCTGAGAGTCCTGGGGCTGTTTAGTCTGGAAAAGAGAAGCCTTAGAGGGGATCTAATAATGCCTATAAATAGAATCACAGAATATGATTGGTTGGAAGGGACCTAGAAAGGTAATCCAGTCCAACCGCCCTGCCAGAGCAGGGTCACCTAGACTAAGTCACCCAGGAACACATCCAGGTGAGTTTTGAATGTCTCCAGAGATGGAGACTCCACAACCTCCCTGGGCAGCCTGTTCCAGACTCTGTCACCCTCACTGAGAAAAAAGTTTTTTCCTTGTGTTACCCCTAAACCTCTTGTCCTTCAACTTACTCCCATCGCCTCTTGTCCTGTCATTGGATAACATTGAGAAAAGTCTGGCTCCATCCTCTCTACACTCACCCTTAACATATTTATAAACATTAATGAGGTCCCCCCTCAGTCTCCTCTTCTCCAGGCTAAAGAGCTCTCTCAGCCTCTCCTCATAAGGGAGATGCTCCACTCCCTTAATCATCTTGGTATCCCTGTGCTGGACCCTCTCCAGTAAATCTCTGTCTTTTCGGAACTGGGGTGTCCAAAACTGGACAAAGTACTCGAGGTGAGGTCTCACCAGTGCAGAGTAGAGGGGGAGGAGAAGCTCCCTTGACCTGCTGGCCACACTCCTCCTAATGCATCCCAGGATGCCACTGGCCTTTTTGGCCAATGCCAGGGCACATTGTTGGCTCATGGTCATCCCCCTGTCCACCAGGACCCCCAGGTCTCTTTCCCCAGAGCTGCTCTCCAATAGATCAGCCCCCAGCCTGTACTGATCCATGGGGTTGTTCTTCCCCAGATGCAGCACCTT
>JAOEGS010014906.1:0-55490 GCA_025447755.1 Corythornis vintsioides | reverse complement strand
TGAGCCCAGCCAATTTATAAGACAGAGTCCTCCTTCCCCTTTGAGAGAGATCTACTCTGTCTGATGCCAGCAGACTAAGTGCCCTATAAACCTCCACATGGTCATAAAATCCAAAATTCCAGTGGTGACACCAGTCTCTCAGCCATGTGTTTATTTTATGTGATTTCTAAATCTAAATTTATCTGAATTCTAAATTCTAGTAAACAAAAAACAAACAAACAAAAAAGGATAATTGATGTTGTCCTCCACTCCTTGTTTTTCTCCCCAAAATGTTCAGACAGGCATTATTGTCCCGTGTTCTGAATTCTAACCTCTTGCCATACTGGTATTTTTTATACTGTACTTCTGACTAGTGCATTTTGAGATTCTAAAGGAAGAGGGGGTTTTGTTTATCTCTCTATAAGTGAGCACATTATATGTTTACAATAATAATAATAATTAAAAAGTAAAGGCCTCTCTATGTTTCTCTCTGCTCCAGAGCAGCCTTAACTCAAACTACCTGATAGGTCTATTGTGTATACTTGTGCAGAGAACAGGTTTCCAAATGCCTGTTCTTGAGAGCCCTGATTAAGATAATACGTAACAGAGAGAAACCAGGCTTTAGAGGACTTCGTTTTCCTTTGCAGCTCATTAGAGGCAGCCCAAAGCTAACTTAAGCCTCCTGGCTTGGAGATATTGGATCAAGATAAACCCAGGCACAGACAAAACAGAACTGTTTACACTTGATACAGCCATACCCTGAGTTCTCACGTGACCAAAAAAATAATAAGCCACCAAAGGAAGAGGCATCTTCAAAAACCTCAAACCCCTTTCATTCCAATTGCTGCAATCCAGTCCTTGCACAGCTACTTGCACTACAGAAGTGGTTAAAATAGGTAGCCCTTTGACAAAGAGCCTGAAATCCATGAAGGTGACTTGAGTCTCCTACAGGTTCAGACTGCAAGAGGTTGTTGCACAGGATTAGGCAAGTGGTGAAGGCAGACCTTTACCAGTTCTACCTAGATTTCCACAAAGGGCACTCAAGCCACATTAAGGACACTTAAGGTGGAAGGAGAAGGAAGATCCAGTATTTTAATTCCATTTGTAATTAATGTAGTTAAATGACTATAAAGTTTGTGTGTGAGCAAGGCTTACCGTCAGAAAGCTAATTCTAAGTTAAAAGGAGAAATAGAGTGGTGTCATCCATTACAAAGGAGGCATAGACTGAGAGTACTGCTAAATGGCATGATGGCTTCTAAAAATACCAGAATGCAATGATTAAGTACAAGTGAGTTAATAAGGTGCTATATTGCATTCTGAAGGCTGCTTAAAATTAGCTGTGAATATGCTTTTGCTTGTCCTAAATACATTGCAGAAAGACATCCTTTTTTTTGGGCATCTCTTTCAGTCCTTCTCCAAGCTGTCATTCTCTGAAAACCTTGGCTCTGTAGGCACTAGAGGGAGAGAGATAGCTTCACTATTGCTCTTCTTTCCAGTCATGCTCTCAAACCTGAAGGAACCAATTTGAATAAGTGATGTACAGAGGTGAAGCTCAGTCATTTCCCCATATGGTGTATACAGTGTGCACTACAATGCCATTGTGCAGTGCTGTTATTTTCTGTGGAGAGGGCATTTCCACCATTTTCTAAAAAAAAAAACCCAAAACCCAAATGACAGAAGGAGCTGCAGGTTTCCTAGCTGAACTTCAATTGAAAATAAACCACTGCTAGGATTTATTTAGTTTCTACCATGTCCCCTGCATTCTACAGCTGGGCAGAAAGGTAACAGTTTTTAGCATTTTGCAAACCCTCACAGCACTGTGACAAGCCAGAGGCTGTCACCTTTGCAATCAGTGGGACTGGGAACCTTATTCTTCTAAGCTAAACTGTAAGCTACACGAGTTGTGAGCCACATGCAGTTTTCAGGATGTGTTCTTATTTTTATGCCTCATAAAAACCTCTCAATCATTGCTCAGCCAGATGCTGCTGAACCTCACACAAAGCACTGCATGTCCCTCTGGCACAACAGGCTGTTTTTAGTTAGGTGTAAGAAGTTTGTGTCCAAAACTAGGATCCTAGGAGTGATTCCATTCCCAGCCTACATTGCCTGATCTTCCAAAATCAGCACAGACCACAACTGCTGTCTGTGGGCATGCCCCTGTGGCATCTGAGAGCAATCTGCTCCCCTTTTGCCCATAAGCAAAATATCATGTGATCCACCAGAGGACTAGCATTCCTACAAGACTCTAGAAGTTACTCTACAAGTTGTGCAAGAAAGAAACTTCTTGGACAGTATCTTAGTCCAAAAACTTCCTTCACATCCAGTCTGGGTGAAGAATGGCAGCTCAGACATAATTCTGCATGTCCTTACTTCTGGGAGTGAGGGTCAGCATTTAAACATTATCTGACCACAGCTGCAGATACACAAAGCCTTTGCAATTAAGCATGTTCTGGTACCCACCCTTGTCTTCAGAAGAGCGTGAGAGTTTGTACTGTATGAATGTATCAGCCAGCAGCAGTTAAATACAATCGAGCTGTCTACTTCTAAGTTAAGGACAAAATACTTCACAGCTGCAGTCCTTCTCCCACTGGGTATGACTAATCAGATCTACTTCCCCAAGCTTTTCTCCATCACTTTAGGTGTTTGCACAGATAAATCCTTTTGGTGAAAAGTACTGCCTTGTTGAAATAAGTGCTCACTGTATTTTTCCAGAATGCTGCTTTTTTATTTTTTTTTTTATCTTTTTTATTTTTTTTTTTAAATCCTGTTGAGTAACACTCAGGAACTGTTAGACACAGAGAAATCACTAGTTATGGATGGTATTGTCAAGTTGTTCAAGTCAATGATTGAACAGTGCAATTCATCACTTCACTGTCATGTGCTACATCAAGGGTTCTTTCTCTTTTGTTAGCTTGTCAAAGATGTGGGGTCTGGGAAGGATGTTACTGTTTTGCTCCTACTTCAGAATTACTCGTGAACAAAACATTTTTTAACCCGCAGACAAAAATGCAGCTTGTTATGGTTGAAATAGTAAATTAAGTTGTAATTAACTTAATTACAATAATAATAAAAATACACTCTTTTGAGGATAGCAAGGCCTTTAAGTACCTTTAGTTCCATTCTGACAGAGACAAACCAATTTAAAATTAACAGTGGATATCAAAATTGTTAGCAAAGAAGCCCAAAAAGAAGTTCAGACTAATGTGGCTATGTTCAGCATTTAAAAAAACAACTCATTCTGCATCAATATAAGAAAGGAGACTTTTGTAAATTCAAATAAAGTCAAAGATTCTATTTTATGACCTAGATAATGTTTCTTTTCTTAAGTTGTTCATAATGTATAATTACAACCATAGTGTACTTTAGTGCATGCTGCACAAGAAATTCTTTGTCTCACAGTGGCACACTGTCTCTCCATGAGTGACTGACAGAGAATTCTCAATATGTAACTCTATGTTTTCTACCATTCCAAAAAAGTAGTTGCCACACTCAATCTTATGAAGTAGGTAAAAGAGATGTAACTTATCATTTGAAAATGAACAGGTTGTTGTTGGTTTTATTTGGTTCCTTTTGTAACCCTTGTAATAGAAAAAGAGCAAAGCAGCTGTGCAGTAACCAGCTATGAACCCCCTTCCTCTAACACACGTACACTTTTGCAGAGTGCTCTACTGTAGGTACAATAGCCCTGTACAATTTACAAAACAGCAGTTTGTTTCATGAAGTACTGAATTGTGAACAAATAATGTAATCACTATACAGGCCCTAAAATCATCTGTGGTTAAAAAGTCATCGATATTTTTCAACCAGACTTTCATCATAACTTAATAGAAAAGGCCCTATGTTCATGTAAGTGCTGCAATAGAAAGTCTAAATATGCTTTGGCAATTGCTGTTTGATGTGTAGTGATGCATGGAAGCTCATTAGAACATAAATATATACCTTTTTATTGAATGCAAGGTTGAAGCTTCGTATGTTATTATTATGCAGCATTGCAGCAATGGATCTTACATGTGGGAACTCTCCCACATTTTATCTGATTCTCTGCTGTCTTCTGACAAGGACAAAAGATATCAAATGCTTATTATTCATAATTTCTATAGGCATTTGGATGTAACATCACTAAATGTCACAAAATTTTATAAATCAAATGATTAGCAAGAAATCTTTGCACTATATTTGTATGCTATTATTTTTTAGTATTAAAATAATGCTTAAATGACAAGGTCAGGAAGTGCCTGTGTGATTAAACAGTTCTCTGATAAAAAAGCCTGACAGAGAAATGGGATGACCAAGCTCCTAAAACACACAAACACGGAATAGGTAGGAGGCTGTCTCACAGCGTGTGATATGGTCTACCTCCCTCCCACTGATTATTTGTCCCATGGCTCCAAAGAACAGTAAATGTTTAACTTCTCTGGAAATAGAAAGTCATCTGCTGTCCTTCCCATTAGCTCTATAACACTGTTAGCTCCTTGGCTAAATGTCAACAGGTTTTGATTGACCAGCTAAATTCCTATCTCAAAGCTAGACTTCTAGGCTCCTCATTATGGTAACAGAGGAGACAAAATATTCAGCTGAATTCTTGGACAAATATTCATGGACAGAGGGCTGTGATCATTCTGTAGCTATGTCACAAGTGAGGAAGATGAGGCATGAGTAAAAAACGCCCAACATACCATCAGCATCCACTCCTGCCCTAAGGCTCAGAGGCTCATCTCCCTGCGGCCTGCCACAGCTTCCAGCAACAGCATCGCTGCCCCGTCCTGCCTGGGGGGAACGAGGCACCGTCCTCGCCTACAGGCGACATCTCCTCTCCTTAAAGCTGAGGCACCGGGTAGCGGCCTGCAGAGCAAGGTGGAGGCTGCCGTGGCAGCGCAGGGTTCTAAGCCTGCCTTGCTCAGCACACGGCTGTGTGCTCCACAGAGGCTGTCGGAGAGCTGGCCTGGCAGAGCTGTTCCTTGTCTGCTGGCAACCAGCTCATTCCTTGATCAAGAAATCTGCTCCTCGTAAGAATGTAACGGGACTATTCCTGTCTCTGGTGTAGATGCCTTTTAAAAATATAGATTGTTAAACTATTGATTACACACTTCTCAGCTTGCAAGATGTTGCCTCTTATCTTTTACTTTCCCCTTGGAAAGAACTGAGCAAGAGAAGAGGTTTTAAAAGTCTACACTTAATACAAAACTTCCCTTTTCTTCATTTTATTAAGCTTTGGGCAGTCTGGATATGTATTCTCTACGATGTGCCTATTTCAGGAAATGTCTTCGTACTTGTAAGGCAAACATTTAACACCACAATGAATGATGCCACAAAACACCCAGGGCTTGCATTGCTCCTTTCCTTACACAGTCCCCTTCGGTCACCAGCACATACTAAACCCATCTTCAGATCTTCATCGACCTTCCCTCTCCCTTCAGACGCGTCAGTGAATCCGAAAGGCTGAAACAAGCAAACGTTCCTGCAGTTTTGCGTTACTACCAGGTCACCACTCTTTATTTCCCAGCTTTAGCAGCGACTTCAGAGGCTGCAGAGCAAGCTAACCCTAGCCTCGGTTATCCCGCATCGCCTTTGGTTCGTTGGCAAATGCTTCACTAGAAAGGGATCAGCCAACGCAGCGCCTAACCCTGACCGATGTTTTCTTGACAGCCTGAAGAACCGCACCAAAGGCTGCGAGACGCTGGATGTGTAACCTGGTTCTGCACGCCTCCGCCGTTGACGTGCCACACAGAACGGGAGAAACAGCCCTGGGGTCGCGCCACCCCCCACACCCCGTTATGTTTTACAGATATTGCCCTCGGGCGCTGCCGGGAAGCGGTTCAGAGAGGAAAGGCAGCCGGGCAGGCGGCTCCAGACCTTGTCCGCGCTCTTTCCCCCAATACGGCGCCATTTCCCATCCCGGCCGCGCCTCCCCCTCACATCGCGCCTCACACCGCTCGGCTCCCGCCGCCTCCCCGCCGTAAGACCGGCGCAGGACGCGCAAAGCCGGCCTGCCAGGCACGGACCCGGCCGGGGCCTCAGGAGACGCTGTGCCGGATCGGGCAACGCGCCAGACCGCCACAGCTCCCGCCGGCACTCAGCTGGCGGCGGCAACGGCAACATCCCGCCCACCCACAGGGGCTGCCGCGGCCGCTGCGCGATGCGCGCCCTGCGCCGCCGCCACCTGCCGGCCCCGGCCAACCCCCGCTTCCCGCCCCCGCTTCCCTCTCCCGCTTCCCGCCCCCGCCCCGCGTGAGGCTGTGCCGGACAGGTTCTCTTTCCGGTCCGCCACAGCTGTTCGCTTCCGGTTCCGTGCCCCCATCATGGCGGCAGCCCCTGCGCCGAGCGGGCTCTGATCGCTACAGAGCCCCTTCGGTGCCGCCGCCGCCGTCCCCTCCCCGCCCGGCGCCGTGGGCGCTCTCCCGCCTTCGGCCTTCCCGCTCCTTCCGCGCGGGGCGAGTCGGGCCGGGTGCCGGTGCCGCCGGGAGGGCCGGCTGCCCCCGGCTGCCGAGCGGTTCCTTGGCGGGGCTGAGGCGCCGCCGCCGCCATGGCGCCGGTGCAGCTGGAGAGCAACCAGCTGGTGCCGGCTGGCGGGGGCCCTGCATCAGCCCCGGCCCCGCCGGCCCCCGGCACCGTGACAGCCGCCGCCAGCCCCGGCTACCGGCTCAGCACCCTCATCGACTTCCTCCTGCACCGGACCTACGCCGAGCTCACCGTGCTGGCCGACCTGTGAGTGCCCCACATGAACCACGGCCCGCTCCCCTGCCCCTGTCTCCCTGCCCGGCTGCTGGGGCGAGCAGTGCCGCCTCCCAGCACCCCGGAGGGCGAGGAGGCCTCGCCGGGGATCTGTCCTAAACCCCTTCGGATGTTGCTCTGGGGGGAGGCAGTTGCTCCTTCCCCTTCTCCCGCGCCTGGGAAGTGCCCTGTACCCGCAGGTTTCTCTGCATCGGGCTGTGTTCAGGGTGATAGCGAACGCTGCAGTGATGCATCACAAAGAGAAAATAACTTGTGAGGAGTACAGAGAATCCTACTGCAGACTGTCTGCTTAAATGCTTCTTTGCCCCCGAGTTGCTGTCAAAACTCCCAACTGTGGTGTTTGTGCTGATAGTGAAAGGTGTGAAACTGAGATGTGTTTGGTTGCTGCAACTCGTTGAGTTACCCGTGTGCTTTTAAAAATCCCATTGGACTACTCCGGGGAAAGAAATCCAGTTATTTTCATTGACTCTATTATCTGATATGCTGATATTGTTGTGTTTGGAGTGGCAAAACAAAGGAAGGATTTTGGGCCAAGAAGAACTTTTCTGAAAGCATTTGGACACTGAAAAAACCTGTTTCCCTTTTACTTTATATAACCTTAGAGGTTCTTGTGGGGAACCTGCATATTTTAAGAAGTGACGTGCAGAACAAATGATCAGATAGGTACAGTTCTTGTAAAATACTGTATCTGGTAGGAATGCAAACAGAGTTGTGCTTGACTTGGGTTTAAGAGTGTTAAAGCTCTGAAAAAGATAAAGAGTTTGAGAATTTTAGCTTGCTTTGGGCAAAACTTCCAAACTGTAAGTCAAGAAGTCTTTCCTGTATGCTTAAATATGGGATGGCAGCAGGTGATACTGTCTGCATTCTTGTAGGTGTATGTGCCAGTGATGCCTTTTATTCTTGTGGTCAGGTGCAGAACAGAGCCTTTTGACTAAAACATAATTAAAATGGGAGGTGTGAACAATGCTTTGGGAATGCTTTGGGCACTTTGGTTCACTACAGAGTTTATAAGCTATGGGGTGTCCTGTTCCAGAGCAGACTGAGATGGATATTTCCCCTCTGTTTCCCCATAAAGTACAGACTTGGATAGTAAAAAGCCTAGCTGGAAAGTGTTCTGCTCCCTTATTCTTTTACCTGCACCAGCCTAGTCCTAGAAAATATATATATATATATGTATATATATGTATATTTAAAGCCCTTTTAAATGAGGTACCTGTGTTACCTATAAAACATTACAGAAATACAGTCCCCTTTCTGCAGTAGTATCTGTCACATAGGCCATTGAAAAAGTTTGTGAGGAGGGCATTTCTTCACTTTGAGAGTGATGAAAAAGGGAGGAGAAACTCATTTCAGGAGAGTGAGGAAATGGCCAACTTTAACATCAGCTGCAGATGGGCTAGGATTGCTACTGAGAGTTAATTAACTGGTCATAGGTGCTTAGTGAGAGTCAGCAGTTACACATCACAGGCACTGATACCTGGTGGCTTGATAGAGAGGAGTCTTGGAATTTCAGCACCCTTCATCAGGCTTTAAAACTAATTTGAGCAGTTCCACTTTACCTTGTGCAGAGCAGGGAGAGGTTCCCAAAGTGCTCTTACACACCTGCTTTTATTTTCTGTCTTTCCCCTTAATTAGAGTGGTCAAGCTGCTTCCTTTATCAAACATGTCATTTCATTGTATTTAGGAAAAGTGCAATCATAGAAATTATTTAATGCTTTTTATAGGTATGTAGATGTACTTAATTGAAGGTTACTAACAAAATTTCTAGTAGTCTAAAATATATTAGAACAATGTATAATACAGTTTTTGTTTTGTTTTTTCTTCTTAATACAGATTGCCAAGAAAGACTGATATGGAAAGGTGAGTTACAGTAAGACAATCTGTAATGTGTGTTACCATACAGAACCTTGTTGAGGATCTTAAGATTAATATAGAACTGTTACCTGGAGAACCTAAATAGATTCTGGTTAGTGTGAGAAAGAAATGTTTTTGTTCAGAAAAAGCAGTTTAACAATGACAAGAAGGGGTAAACCTCTTTTCTGCTTTTGTCCATGTTACCTGATATTTTTTATCATAAGCACTGTTTTCTGTGTTTTTGGAGTGTGAAGATTATTAGAGAACAAATGGAAGAGACCAGCACAGGTCTTTTCTTCTCCCCATCTCCAAAGATAAGAGAATTTGATTTATTTTTTTGTTTCCTTCAATAAATTTTATGGAAGTTGTCAGAATTTTTTTTTTCCTCTGTGTGTTGACATGCTAATTTACCTGATTTTCTTTGGAGCCATGTAACATCTGAGATACTCCCAAGAATGATAATAAAGAATTCTGTGTGCCAGGATGATCATTAATTTGGTTACCTCAAATCTTCCAAAACTCTCATAACATGTTCTGGAACTAATCCCAGACATTCAGGGAAATGTACCCTGGGATGATTCCTTGTGCCCCTTTTCCATATCTTAATATGATAAAAAACCCCTGGGTTTAGGTGGTGGTTAAAGTTGGGGTTTTTTATGTTGGTTTTTGTGTGTGGGTGTGTTTTGGCTGGGTTTTTTGCTTGTTGGTTGGGTTTTTCAGTTGTTTTGGGTTTTTTTGTTTGTTTGTTTGGTTTTTAATTGTCACTATTTGCTGATTAAATTCAACTTAGATCCAGAGCTTCCCCATACTGGTGGGAGGCTTTTTCCATCTAGATGTTTAGCATTTCTTGGTAAAGCTGGAATCTGCTCTGTGGGGCACGCAGGTCTGGAGCAACAACTTAAGTGCCAATGGATTACACATAAAAGAAAATGAGAAGGCCTGTGATGGTTACAAAGAATGTCCTGGAACTGAAGTCTTGAAATTAAATGGTCACATCCTTGTTAGCTTTGATTTACAGCTCTTCTTGAAGTGACTTTCCAGCTCCTGGAGAAAATCTGTAAGGAATGTAGTTGGATTATCTGGGTTATTATATTTTTTTTGTAACTTTGAGAGCTGTAATGGCAGCAGTAGTGGGGCTTCAAGCTTTACTTCCTGAAGCTTGCCTAGTGACATGGCACACCTGCTTTGGTGGGAATGAGATAGTATTATCCTCTAAGAAAGTTCACATCAAATCTAAGTTCATTACTGCTGTGCCTAGATGAAAGATGCAATGGTAAGAAAAATTGATAGTATAATATGGCTTTTCTTTGTAAAAGGTCATTTACTGGTTATTTGTGTTGGAGATAAATAACTTTTGCAACAAGAAATTGGATTTTAAAAATGTTATTACTGTGGTGTAAAAAGAATAGTTTTCAGTTCTGGGGGAAATACAGGGGCTTGCTTCCTGATAATGGAAACCATTTTTAATCAGTAGTCTTTGTTTTCCTTTTTATCCTCCAATAAAGTGTTATAAATGGGAAACTTGTATCTAAATATAGTACTGTCTGTGTAAAATATAACTGGAACTTGGGTTAGAATGACTTTGCAAGGCCCTGACTTTTGCTGGGAGGAAGTGGAAGGTAGAACCTTACACCTGCATTCCTGAATGGACAGTTTCTGCTGAGAAATATTGTAAAATATTCAGTTCATGCTTCCAAGAACTATATAAATGTAATGTTTTCCTGAAATCAGATGGTTTTCCTCCTGATTTCTCAGTAGTCAACAAGACTCCTACTTCAGCAAAGACACTTACCATCTACACAAGATTAAAATAAAAGCATTCAGAAGATACTTGAAAATGGCAGTAGGATCTCACTGTAGCCTTTTCAAGCAGAAACAGCTTCCTCAGCCCCTCCTTCTATGTCATGTGTTCCACCCCTTACACCTCTTCTGTGTACAGCAGTTTCTTTCTTGGCTAGGGATTATAAAGCTGCATGTAGTGCTTCAGATATAGCCTCCCAAGAGCTAATTCAAGGTGAATATTCACCTTCCTTGACCTAGGCTGCACTTTTGCTAATACAGTCTGTTATTGTTGCTGATGCCTGTCCACTCTGACCCCCAGGTCCAGTCCTGCAGAGCTGCTGCCCAGCTGCTGCTTAGTACCCAGCCTGTGCTGCTACATGAGACTGGTTCCAGATATAGAACTTTGTGTGGTTTTCCTGAACTTTGTGAGTTTTCAATCAGTCAGTTTGTCCAGCCAGATGAGGGCCCTCTCTTTGTTCCCACCAGTTTGGCATTGCATCTGAATTTCCAAAGAGGGTATTCCTTCACATCGTGCAGAGTGTTGATGAAGGTATTCAATTGTATTTGCTCTGGGACTTAAGGAACACCACTAGTAACCAACATTAAAGAAATCCTACTGTTAACCAGTCACAGCTTTTTATTCCTGGCAGTCCAGCCAGTTTTTCACCTACCTTGTACTGATGCTGTATCTCAACCAGCTTGTCTACTATGGGAGAGCTTGTCAAAAGATGTGCAAAAACTCAATGTAAATGCATCTTAAGTTCTCCCCTCAATCACAGAGCTGTTCATGCTGTAGAAGGCAGTTGCTCAGATCAGGGATGGTTTGCCCTTGGCAAATCTGTTACTGCTGTTCCCAGGCTACTTCCATGTTCATTATTTATCTGGACATAGCTTCTGGAAAGATTTGTTCTACAAATTTTCTTCTTAACTGAGTTTAGGCCTATAAGTCCCTAGATTCTTCTTAGCCTTCTTAAAGTAGGGCATGATATTTTTTCCAGTCATCAAGGCCTTTTGAAAATGATAGAGTGTGATTTTACAGTGGCACAGGTCAGCTCCCTCAGTACCTTTGGATGCATCCCATCCAACTGACTTTTGTATGTCAGGCTTGCTTATAAGTAGCCCTGAACTTGATATTATTCTACTGTAGCTACCACTTCACTCCCCTAGTCTCAGCCACTAGGCTGAAGGCTCTGAAATCCCCAAGATCAGAACATAGCAGTAAAAACTAAGACAGCACACTGAGTACCTTAGTCATTGGAAAACTTTTTAATGTGCTTTACTTTGGTTTTATAGGCCTTGTAAATGTATTTTTTCCTTAAGTTTCATCTTCCTTGAATATATATATATATATTTAATTTTTTTTTGTGCAGCCTGCTGTAAGGTCCTATATCTATAATGAAGGACAAAGGAATACAGCAAAATTGAAAGACTTTGGGTTCATAGAGAAGTAGATGAATGTGAATCCAACACAGTTGTCATACAGGAATGGTGGTGGTGGTTCTGGAAGCTGGATTCTGTCAACTAGGAATAACAGCTCTTCTGAAACTTCATATATGTAGTATTAATGGAACTGTTACTGGAATACTGTGTCTAGTTTTATCAGTAATTTTAATTATTAAATTGGTGTGCTTTTTTTCTGGGTTTTGGGGGAATTTGGGGGGGGAGTGTCTGCCTTTGATTTCTGGTCGTAGAAACATCAGTTTGAATTTTTTTTGCTATTGTGATGCTTTCACCAAAGAAGTGTGGCTGACATAACTACTAGGTTTTAGCAACTTCTTTATGGAGTTTATCTGAGAGGTTACTGTTTTCTAGTATCTTGTTGTAGACATCTTTCAAATCCCATAAAGTTTTTCTGAATCTTTAAAAATTCTCAACATCTTGTTTTCCTAGTGTGATGACTATTAGAGCAGCATGTACAGATAGCAGTTTATTCACCTCTTAAAATCTGCTATCGTGCTGAAATGCCATCCTAAAGCATTTGCTCTAAAACATAGAGAAGTTCCTGGTTAATGCCCACATTTTTGGATGAGCTTTGTAGTATGGATGCAAGAAACCAGACCAGATGGTATTGGTTGTGCTTCTGGCCTGAATGTTCATCTGCTACAGGCAGGTTATGCTTTACTTACTGCACAAGAGTTAACCCCATTACAGCAGAAACAGGTTCCATCTCTATTGTAGAATCATAGAACAGTTTGGGTTGGAAGTGATCTTAAAGATATGTACTTCAACCCCTCTGCCATGGCAGGGGCTCATTCCACTAGATCACGTGTATGTGTAGGAGATTCTGTTTTACAGGTTAGTATCAGAAGGAGGTGCAACTTCTGTTTGGTAGAGGTCAATATCTGTTGCACTTACTCATGGTCTTTTTGTCCAAATGCTTTTGTTATTTTAAAAAACTGTATCAGGAAAATATCTTGGGTTTGTTTTATTTTTTTCTTTCTTCAAACTAAGTAGAAACCATGATGAAATTAGTGAATGGAATGGGTACAAGTGGTGAAACCTCTCTAAACATTAAATAGCATTTCAGAGTGCAAGATATTACACATCTACTTCTAGATCTCCGTGTCTTGTCTAGTGCATGTACAATGTAGATCTCTAACAAAGGGGGGAAATCTGGGTGTGCCCCTATTATTACTTTCTTTTTTGTGAAAAATAACTCTTAAGTCACGCAGACTCACTGCCTCATCTCTTACCAATGGGAGGAATACTGACTGGCAGTAATTTCTCCTCAACCCACTGTCTTTGCCAGGCAGCAGTGGAGAGGAATGTTAAAAGGGTGGAAGGTTTTTATTCTTCCACCCTTGATGGCCTTCCCCATCACCTCACCATTTCCTGGCAAAATGGTAGCACATTGTAACATGCTGTGTATAGAAGTCTGAAAATTACTAGAGTGATATTTTGTTTAGCATCCTATTTGTTTATTTGTTTGTTTATTACTGAATGTCAATGTAATGTTACTGCCACAGCCTGCAACCCTTATGTATATTGCCTTACCTGCTTTAAACCTAACCAGAAACCCCGGGGAAATCCTGTAAAAGGTATAACAAGAATTCATTTGAATTATAAAAATAAGGCATTATATATCTGGTTTTCTTAAAATCAGTGAATAATTCAAGTAAGTAT
Source organism: Corythornis vintsioides (assembly GCA_025447755.1). NCBI lineage: Eukaryota > Metazoa > Chordata > Aves > Coraciiformes > Alcedinidae > Corythornis > Corythornis vintsioides. Next base: position 42,020 of record JAOEGS010014906.1, on the reverse strand, counting down.
GATTTTTTTGTTTATTTCCCAGGTTGGTTAGAATCCCTGTATATTGTTAGCATTTGGATATTCAGAAAAGTGATCTCACTTTTTTTTTTATTAATGTTCTAATGAAACAAACCACGTATTAGTGATGCCTCCATTAGCACAATCAGAAGTTATTCATTACAGCTCTTTTTATTGGCACAGTTGTAGGTTTATTATAGATCTGAGCACTGGCTAATGTTCATTTAATGTTTCTTTTGCAGGAAAATAGAAATAGTGCAGTTTGCCAGTCGCACTCGCCAGCTGTTTGTTCGCTTGTTGGCCTTAGTCAAGTGGGCGAATAACGCCGGCAAGGTGGAGAAATGTGCGGTAAGTTAGCAACAGAGTTTGGGCTGAAATCATCTCCAGGTGATAGGGGATTTTGGCACACCATAACTTTACTGTAGAAGTTAAAAGAAAAATTGTACTTCATAGGCAAATTAATATTAAAGCATATATTTCTCCCTGTGGAGGAACTGTATCATCTTGACTTTTAACAGTCCATGATCCCCAAAAATTGATCAGTGGTAAAAAATAAAAGGTTTCCCTGCATCTATATCCTGGAGTGCTTTGGAGTCAGATGATAGGACAGGTAAGATGGGTTAGTGTTTACTGTCACTTTCATCCTTTCATCCAGCTTTTGCAAAAAAACAAGCCCTGAGTGGTTACAATCAAGTGTGGTTACATTCCAGTAGCAATCACCAGATAAAGAGCTGTGAGGCTCTACAGTTTCTCCACAGCACCAGAAATGGTAGGCAGATTTCATAGAATCATAGAATGGTTAGGGCTGGAAGGAGCCTCCAAAGGTCATCTAGTGCAGCCTCCCTGCAGTGAGCAGGGACACCCTCAACTAGACCAGGCTGCTCAGAGCCTTGGCCAACCTCACCTGGAATATCTCCAGGGATGGGGCCTCAACCACCTCCCTGCGGAGCCTCTTTCACTGATCTACCACCCTGAAGGTCAAGAACTTCTTGCTGATAGCCAGTCTAAATCTACTCTGCTCTAATTTAAACCCATTAGCCCTCATCCTTTCGCTAGAGGCCCTTGGAAACAGCCCCTCTGCAGCCTTGCTGTAGCCCCCTTCAGGTACTGGAAAGTGGCTCTAAGGTCTCCCCAGAGCCTTCTCCAGGCTGAACAACCCCAGCTCCTTCAGCCTGTCCTTGTAGGAGAGGTGTTTGGCCAGAATATTTATTATGTCTTTGTTTTATTGATTTGATTACATACATTGGAAGTGGCAGATAAATTATCTCAGTCATGTGCACTGGCTCAACTGAATATAAAGGGGCGTTGACTTGTGCATTTTTTTGGACACATACCTTTTTTTTTTTTTTTTTATTCATTATGTTCTCCTTGTCCTTTACAGATGATCTCAAGTTTTTTAGACCAGCAGGCCATTCTGTTTGTGGACACTGCCGACCGCCTGGCATCGCTAGCTAGGGATGCTCTGGTTCATGCTCGCCTGCCCAGTTTTGCCATCCCGTACGCCATCGATGTTCTGACAACGGGATCGTACCCGCGCCTGCCCACCTGCATTAGGGTAGGTAATGCCACCGTGGGGGGTGGGAGGAGTCCCCTGTTACCGTGCGGGAGTGAAACTGATTGTGTGCAGGTGGAACTGCAGTTTAATACAGGCCTAGTGCCAGGTCTCTAGTGTCGGTTTCTTGCGCAGAGCACTTCCAGTTTGAACAAGTTGCATCTTCCCGGTAAAACACTCTCTCTTCTTAAACTAGTTCTGCTCTAGTGGTGTGTAGTAGCAACTCCTTCCTCTGACCTTTAAGTAATTTCATGTACTGAGCCACCATCCGAGAAAAATGAAGTGTGAGAAGGAGATACTGACATCTGTTGTTCTTAGAGGTTTTGCATGTACATTCCCAAATAGGGAATGTACTGACATACTTCACAGCTCTCTTTAATGCTGCTGCCTTTTCTTACTGCTGAAAACAAATCTGAGTGTGAGATGCAAAACTTCACTCATGTGTAATGGCCTGTAGTATTTATATTTTCAGACTTCCAGTCTGGTTAGTTTTCACCACTGCTACTTTATTATACACGTTTCAGATATATGGATTTGTTTGTGTTTATTTTAACAGGATAAAATAATCCCTCCTGACCCAATAACAAAGAGTGAGAAGCAAACCACACTTCACCAGCTAAACCAGATTCTTCGACATCGGCTAGTGACTACAGATCTCCCTCCACAGCTGGCAAATCTCACAGTTGGTAAGAACTGGAATGAGTTTTTGAAGAATACATAACTGCAGACAGATTTAAGGTTGCTTGTTTAGTGCTAAAGCAAAGCTAAAAAATAGCTAAGTGAGACCAATAGGCATGCTTAATCTATTAAGTCTGTTCATATTTATGTATGCCTTTAGTTCTTTGTCTCACTGCAGTGCTAGACCTCTTAATCTCTTTTCAGGTCTTGGTTTTCATTTAGCCCAAGTAGTGGTAGACATTAAGATGAGCTTTTTTACAGGAAGAATAACTATAAACTGGATTACATTCCTGCAGAATTCTAGAGAACAGGCCTGGAGTGGACTTAGTCCATACTTTTAACTAAGACAAGGTTAGCCACGTATAGACCATAGCCTACGGACCTAGATTGAAGGTACTTTCTGCAATCTTAGTGGTACTTTTTACTGGTCCTTATGTGGATCCTTGCAGTATTAGTATTAGATCCACTTTTGTCTAATGGAAGTGTAAATGTATGTCCGTATGTATTTACACATATGTAAATATATATTTAAGCTTTTCAGATTTTTCAGTCAACTAAACATTTCGGTGACTAGTAATTTCTGGTTTGGGGTTTGGTTTGTTTTAAGAACATGTCTGGGATGCTTTTGAAAATGAAACTTTGTGAGTTGATTGGACTTGATGATCTTAGAGGTCCTTTTCTTTAGAACTCAACCTTGCAAGGTACATCAAGGATAACAAAAAGGGCTTCTTAAATCTGTTGCAAGAAAAGCTAAGGTAGAGGCAAAAAGCTAAAGTAATCCACTGTGAGTGCCAGGAGCTACCACACTGATATTTTGAGGTGATTGATTGGAATAAGACATTTTTTTTTTCCTTAGCCAATGGCCGTGTGAAGTTCCGAGTTGAGGGTGAGTTTGAGGCCACCTTAACAGTGATGGGTGATGACCCTGACATCCCCTGGCGCCTTCTCAAACTGGAAATTTTGGTTGAAGACAAGGAAACTGGAGGTAAAAAAAAATCAAACGTTTACATTTACTTTTTATCATTATGTTAGTCTCTGATGCTGTATAAGTCTTGTTTATCCTGGGTCTTTTGCATATCACAACTTAATTATCTTAAGTTGTATATACTTGTTCTGTTTTCACTCGAACATCTCAACAATGGTAGATTTACAGTGTTGTAGAATGACTGAAATTTCTGGAGTAAATCCAGGGTTTTGTTATTTTGTTAAAAATTCTGGCATGGAAATTGCTCAGTACAGTTGGTTGGTTGTTTTTCTTTTAAATTTATTTATTATTTTAAATACCTAGTTTCGTGATGTCTAATGTGAGTTATTTTTAATTCATGAAAGATGGTCGAGCCTTGGTTCACAGCATGCAGATCAACTTCATACATCAGTTGGTCCAGTCAAGGCTGTTTGCTGATGAAAAACCACTCCAGGACATGTACAGCTGTCTGCGTATCCTTCTGAAAATTGCTTCTGAATAAACTCTTTAATGTAGCCTTGCTTTTCCTTGTATCTGGAAGTCCAGAAAGATGTTTTCCCTGTTAAGCTATGGGGAGATGTCTGGACATGGAGTAAAAATGATGACCTTGGAAACAGTTATTCTCAGATGCCAGCATGTAGAATTTGTTTTTCCACACTTAATCAGTAAAGGTAAAGGCGAGTTACTCAAGACAGCAGGTTGTGGGGTAAGTCAGTGCAGGAGCAGCTGGCTGGACATGCTAATTTCAGAGATAGAATACAGTGCTGACTTGGAAGGAATGGGAACTGACAGTGTTGTTACCAGGAGTTGCAGTAAGGTGAAGATGGTGAGTTAATTATATTGCACCCATGTGAATAATAAAATGCACAGGAAGTAGTGCAGTGACTTTTTTATCTGCAAAGGGCTAATTGCCTGACAACAGTGTTAAACTGCTTTCAGTGAAACAGCTTCTGCAGAAACAAACAGAATCCTGTTTTTTTGGGTGATCATGGAAGATGGGGTTAGTGCTAACTATAGATTGAATTTAATTTCTTTGTTAGCAGTCTTTTCCCTAAAAGTTTCTCAAAGTTGAAATCTATAAAATGAAGTTATTGTGACATTCTTGTCTAATAACCTGTCCTAGAGAAGAGGTTTTAAAAAAGGAAAAAAAAAAAAAGCAATATTTGATGCTGTTTATATATAGTACATTAGTGTGTTTTCAGACAGCATCTTGTCTAGCTTTTATGCCACGTGTAGTGCACAGAAACAAATGTAGGTAGTCTACAGCCACTTTTGATGTCTTGTATTCCCTTAACTCTGTTTCTTAGACTCCTTCTGCTTAGCCCTTCAGTTGGAAGTCTTGCATTCACAGACACTGATGCTGATTCGAGAGCGCTGGGGTGACCTCGTGCAAGTGGAGCGATATCACGCAGGGAAATGTCTCTCACTGTCTGTCTGGAAGTAAGTTAATTTTCAAAGAGCTGTTGGTAAACAATAAATTAAATAACAGGAGGGTTTTCATTTGCTCCGTTTGAGCCAGAATTGTACTTTCTTTGTGATGGGAGCCACCTAAATTCTTGTAATTAAGTACCTAAACGTGTTGCTTGACTTGCAAAGAGGTGAGGGAAGTACATTAATTTGTAATAGAACTATGCGTAGAGTTATAAATCAGATCGTATTTGTGGCTAAGTAAATTAATTCATTCTTTTTCTGAGTTTTACTGCATTTATTGCTTGACTTACACTACATAAAAAGCAGCCCAAATGCTCTTCTGATGGTATTGAGTTTGCAGCATTCGAAAACTTACGTGGTTATAGTTTACCAACAGTTCTGCATCAAAATGTAAGCTAAAACAGATGCTTTCTTCAATTCAGTTGACATAATCTTATTTTTAGCTTGAGTTCTCACAATCAAGGATTGGCTACTGAAAAGCATAATTTCTGCTATTCCAGTTATGTGGTTTAATTATTCTCTTTATTTTAAGTCAACAGGTGCTTGGCAGGAAAACAGGGACCGCATCTGTTCATAAGGTCACAATTAAGATTGATGAGGCTGATGTCTCAAAACCCTTACAAATATCTCATGAGCCTCCACTGCCAGCCTGTGATTCCAAACTGATGGAAAGAGCTATGAAGGTAAAACCTTACTTTGCAGTAGGTATCTAGTTTTAGAAATCAAAAACTTAATGCTTTGTGTTTGTCAGTTTGTTTTAGTTTGAGTCTATTTAAAGAGCTGTTTTGAAGATTTCTAGGCAGCAATTACTCTAGGTTGTATTGTATTTATGTTGGGATCTAAAGTTGTTAAAAATAGTTGGCGTTGACTTTATCCTAAAAATTACCCTACCTCACAGTGTATTATATACCACTTGCAAGACAGAATGCTGAGGTTGCGGGGGATCAACAGCAGATTTTCTGTTATAGTCAGTTTAGTGTTTGCCTTGAAATGCTTTGTAGAGAGTCTGTCCCTTTCCCATCTTGGAGATGCTGTGTAAACTTCCTCTGAAAATCAGCTCCCCCATGTCACTGGAGTTGGCTACCCAGCAGTGATAGTCGCTTTAGAAAATCTTACAATTGGAAATCTTGTGCAACAGAGCTCGTGGTTTTCTTGTTACAAGCATTGAGTGAAGCTTGATTTTATATTATCACTCACCACATTATATCCTGTGGCCTACTTGACTGTGCCTTTGTATCGTTAAAGGTGGGATTGTTGATCCAAAATGAGTAACTGTAGTCAACTTCCTACTGGATAAGGCTTTACTGGTGATAATTCTAGATCCTGGTTAATGATACCTAAGAGAAGCTGCATTCTAGGTTTTATACTAAGTCCTTTCTAAGTTCCTCAGCAAGTCTGGCTTGCTGGATGTGTGTTTGTCATTATTTTTTTACAGTGTTTGGGTTTTTCAAGAGAGTTAATAAACTGGAGTGAATGGTGTCGTTTTCAAACTTCCATTACAGTTTTTTGACAGGGAAAAACTTCCCAGTTCAGATTCTTCACCTCTATTACAGAACTTTCTACTGATGATAGCTTTCACTTACTGTACATACTACATATTGGAGCCTCATGGCCCATCTTATTTACTCAGTCTGACAGACAAGTCTCTATATGGTGAATGTCAAGAATTTTTGTTTGTTTGGGCTAGAGGGAATTTGGGAAATTTAGGGGAGCACAGAAGCCTTCTACTAGAGTAGAAATTCTACTATTAGTATAGTAAATATTTACTGATTTTACTCATCTAATTGCCTAAATTAGCATATTTAGGCTACTAAGTATCAGTTAATATAGTGAAGATACAGTATTTATGCCTAAATGCAGGAAAATGTGCTTTATCTAGAACATCTGCTGAAATTCCACTGGAGCTGGTGCAATCTAACAAAATCAGGTCCACAGACTATAGATATTAGGCCACTGTAAATGTGAGATTTATCAAAGTTGATTTTGTCTTCCTTTCTAACTACTTGCTCTGACCTTAACAAAAATATATCAGTTATGGTATATACACTGCTGATCTAGTATTTGAATAATGATCTCAACTTGTAATGACGTAGATAACACACTGGTTCTGTTTAAGATACTATATAAAACAGTCTCATGAACAAATGTTTGTCTAAGCAGGTTATTATGCATTAACCCACTGAAAATTGGATGTAGCTGTAGTACTTGTAGTCACTTGTTTGCAAGGAAGATTTAACTCATAGCAGTAACCAAGTTGTAATGTGCTTGTGGATGAATAAACACTTGATTTTGAGGCCTTGTCTTGGAAAGCTAGTCTTTAGGAGAAGATAGTCTGATATATACAAAGACCTGTGCTGAAATTCTGTATAATTCTCTTTTGTTATAAACCTCTTCTGCCTTTATCTTTTATGCTAGAATAAAATTTGAATTTAATTCACTTTGAGCTGTTTTCAAAGCAATGCATTTAACTAGAAAAAGGTTTTGCAGTAATCTGTAGCTTTGCTTATGCAAATACATAAATGATATGACTGTAATGTGACTGGATAAATGAAAATGCTTTAGGTTGCACAAGTAAGCTACAGTGAATATAAGTGATGGCATAAGCTTCAGCACTGGCAGTGCAACAGTGTTTAGATGCTCTAGGTAACAAGCCTTTAAATACTGCTGGGTTCAGTAGTATTGTATCATTGCTCATATTCAGTGTCTGCCACTGCATCTTCACCATGTTGTTACCCTGTTAGCAGGACTGAACTACTGTGTTACAATACTAGTTGTATTTTGTGCTACAGCTACATAGGTGTTTGTTTAGAGACAATCATATTCTAATAGTGCTGGTTTGGGGGGTTTTGTGGTTGTTGGTTTGTTTTTTTCACATTAGTTGAAGTTAATTATAAGCAGATGCATGTGAAGATGGAAAATACTCCAGCCTTGATCCAAACCATGTAGAGTGTGGTTGGACCAGATGATCCTTGAGGTGCCTTTCAACCTGGCATTCTAGGATTCAGAACAAGGAGGACTTCACAGGGAGTATTATTAACAGCACAGTTTGGGAAACTTGATTTCTTGCGCATTTTGTTCTAGTCTTCTCTCAAAAACCTTCCTGCTGCACAGACAGAATCTTACGTTAGCTTTTGTTTTATGGTGATCCAAATATTCAAATTAATAGTTCATTTGATTCATTTGAACCAAAGTTCTAAGCAAATTCTTTCTGAAGTGTTTGGTTTATTAAGTAGCTTTCTTGCAGTGTGCCAATGTATAAAGTCTACACATAAAATTTGAACTTTCTCAAGTACATTCCTTTTTCACAGATTGACCACCTGTCAATAGAAAAACTCCTAATAGACAGTGTCCATGCAAGATCTCATCAAAAACTCCAGGAGCTGAAAGCCATTCTTAAGAGCTACAACATTAATGACAATTGTATGTGTTTTCTTCTGGTTTGTTTCAAGTTCATTTCCATTCGTGCCTAGGAATGGTTTCATTTTTTACCTTGGTCTTTTTTTTTGGTAATTTAAATTAAAAATCTGAAAAAAAAAATAAAAGGGAGATGTGTTTAAGATTAGCAAGACTGCTTATTCTGCACTGGTAATTGTAAAATACTCTTACCTCCAAATACAGTATAATAGTTAAAGATGATGGAACATTATAGTCTGGATGAAGAGTTAAAAGTTGTCTAAAACTCACATGTGTTCAGAATTGAAAGCAAATCCCTCACTGTCTTTGAACTATCTTTGGATGGGACTTTGCTTAAACTGTTGTTGAAACTGGTGGGATTTCAATTAAGTTTATTGTGGTGAAGCAATGAGTTAAAAGTGAGTTAAAAGATATGAATGGATTAATAATCTCTTTCAAATGTGGTCTGTCTTTTCTCGTGGGTGTGTTACTAGCACTGTTTTCACAGAGTAATCCTTATATTCAGCTCCTGCTTTATGTTAACACTGTAATAATGTGCAGCTGAACATTGCTTCTGTAAAAACAAACATGTTTTGTTAATATAATGGGATATGTTTTAATATGATGAGCTTGATTTTGTGTCAAATGATTAACACAAATTTTTGTTTAGCGTTCATTGAGACGGCTCTTCCAACTCTTGTCATTCCAATTTTGGAACCCTGTGGTCGGTCAGAGTGCCTGCATGTATTTGTTGATCTCCACTCTGGAATGTTTCAACTAATGCTGTATGGTGTTGGTAAGTAGGTGCAAAACCAGGTTGTATTTAATATTTTACAAGAACCCTGTATTATGAGGTAATTTAATGTGAACGGTTGTGTCAAATCTATGCCAAAGTTCTGTAATTAGAGTAATGCAAATGAACACTTGGGTCATCATCTAGGTGTTTGAGTTTGAGGAGTGGAGAAATGGATCTCTGTGCTTGTCGCAGTTCAGTTAGATATATTTTAAGAGGACAACAGGCTAAAAATTGTTAGACAATGCATATTTATGACTCATGATTTCTGGGTTGTGCTGTTAACAGATGTGGTAATTTCATGTAGATCTGAAAATTGTATTATATGACGTTATACATCTTGAAACTATTCAAGTTTTAGCTTCAGATTTCAGATTACTTAAGGAAAATGAATTAATATATTGCTATGTTTTTTCAAGCAGTATGGATCATTTGTTGTGTATCTTAATCTCTTTCTTAACTATGAACCACATGATGAAGACAAGGGGCAACATTTACAAGCTTAACCTCAATAAAAGAAATACATTTTTTACAATGTTAAAATTTTTTTACACAATCGGTCACTGGAACAACACCCCCAGTGATGTGGCAAAATCCCCATCACTGGAGGTTTTTGAGATGAAGCTGGACAGCATGTTAGGTCTCTTTGACTTCAAAGACTGGACCAGATGATCTTTCAAGGTCCCTTGCAACCTGGACTGTTTTATGATTCTGCAATTTATTGTTTGTGATATCAGATGATACAGATTCATTAAAATGTCAAAATTTTGTCTGAAGAGATGTTAAGACCATTGTTGTTGCAGATCAACTGACACTCGATGACATAGAGAAGTCTGTTAATGATGACATGAAGCGTATCATTCCTTGGCTCCAGCAGCTCAAGTAAGTGACTTGTGAGATCCACTTGATTTGCATAGAATAAATAATCACATATATATTTCAGATTATCATGCTTGCATGGCATGGCACAGTAGGGGATTTATTTCTGTTCTAAGCAGCCTTGAGTATTTGCTTTCTCCTTTAAATGAGTGAATTCAGCTTTTGCTTGAAGTTGATTCCGCAGTCCTCCTTTGGTATTCCGCCTTACACACAGCCTCATGTATTCCTGTGTGCACACTGTGCATGAATTCTTTTCACTTTCAGTCAGTAGCAGACCATTTACTCCCTAAGGATCTCATTTTTTGTTCATGTTCATTTTTTATCTCCTTTATATCACTCTGTTTCTACAGCTCAACTCTGCTTGTTTCTCAGCAAGAACGAACTCCTCACAATACAGAGGAAAAAAAAGGAAGTAGTCTAGGATGATTTTAATAATATCTGTTTATCTTCTAACACTTCAGCCCTTGCTGTTTTAAAACTCTAATCTTCCTTGCATAAAGCCCTGATTTTTAAGCACAGGATACATTTGTTTCCCATAAGAGGTTGTAGCAAATCATACACATATAGTTTGCATCTGCATGAAAACTTAAGTTCCACCAGCTCTGTCATTTTGGAAATTCCCAGTACTCTGAGCTAAATGCAGGGTGAAACCTTTATTTGAGGACTTCTGCTTCTAAAAGACATGTGATGATGCATGAAGCACTGGCACCCTGGAGAAACTAATCACCCTCCCTTTGTTTTAAATAATGTACTCAAGAAAATGGCCTGGGTAGTGCTACAGTTTTGGGGGAAGTCAGGCAGTCCCTCAAAATGTATTTTAGGACAGCTCTGTCTAACGTGTATCTATGACAGCAAACATGGCATGTTTTGATGGAGAGATGCTGAGCGCCCATACTTCCCTGCTGCTTTAGGTGAAAGTATGACTGAAAAAGCAAGTCATGCATTTCTGAGTGCCTTCCAAGGCTGGCTAGGCTTTCCAGCCTTACCCCTACAGCCAAAAGCCATTGGAGTAGGAAAAGCTTAATTTCAAACATTAGAATAAATGTGCTGTTTTGCATGTGGTTCACCATGTCCATGTGCTTACTCAGGTGAATGAATTTGTTTATAACATAGTCCAAAGTGTTATCCAGCTTTGGTGACTGACTTTCTGCATTGTTTACCAGCATAAAGGAGCAAATATTTTCTTTTCTATACAAAATAAAGTAAAATAGAATATTACAAATTTTAAAGTAATTGTAATCTGCATGTTTTTCAATTTGTCCCTTCTTTCTTATACTGTCATTTCATATTGCAGTGTACAAACAGTTATATATACCCTCAGTGAATAATTTCAGAGTTTTTCTTCATAAATTCACAGCTGACTGTTACTCAAGCAGAAGACAATATGTAAAGATAGTAAGAAAATATAAACTCATTAAGTTTTCTGTGTGATTTTCTGTATATAACTTGTGCAGCAGTGATAGATGTTAAATATGACTGCCTCTTAATTTGACACTAATGCTCTGAACAGCAGTAGACTAGAATAATGTAAAACAGTGTCAGGGTCCTAATATCTTTATTTCAATGCAAGGTTCTGGCTCGGACAGCAGCGTTGCAAACAGTCTATAAAACATCTGCCTACAGTGAGCAGTGAAACTCTTCAACTAGCTAATTATGCTAGCCATCCAGTGGGAAGCCTTTCCAAACACAAGCTGTTTATCAAACTCACTCGCCTTCCACAGTACTACATTGTAAGTAACTGAAAAATGCTTCTTTTTTCTCCCAGTTATGGATTTACCCAACAGTTTGTCTGTTGCACTGGTAACTCTAACATTGGGGGCTAAGTGATTGATGCAATCCTTGATATTCCCTTCTCCCTCCCTTCTCTTATTCAGTGGGTTTGTTAAGCAGTCAAGAGGGGACGTAAAGTTTATTACTCATCAACTTTTCCATTCTCTTTATGTTTCCTGAAAGTTTCCCCTTCCTTCTCTTCTTGGATCCATTTCCTAGCCACAGTATTAATACCTTGAAAAAGACTTGTGTCGTTTATTTGAGGGGGAGAGGATAGGAACTGATGTAAACATATTCTTAGCTTGAGGGTCTGCTCAATTTGTTATTTTATTTAAACATAGGTTGTAGAGATGTTTGATGTTCCTGGCAACCCCACAGAACTAGAGTACAAGTACCATTTTCTCTCTGTGAGCTATGCTGAAGGAGATGACAGCCCTGCTACTGCACTTTTACTACAGCAGTTCAAACCGAACATTGAAGAGCTGGTTCTAGACACAAAAAGTGGGAAACAAATGAAAAGTGGTGTCAAGCGCAAGGTAAGTGCAGAGGGTGAGAGCTGAACACTTGTTCCTGACATCAGTGCCAGCTTCAGTGCTGGTGCTTCAGGGGTTTGCATGGCTGGCATCTTACTTGTATTGCAGCTTGGTTCTCTGCTTCCCTAGGGAGATGCTGGGAAACTATTTTTGCAACAGTTGTCTTTTCATTTATGTCAGGCTTTCTAAGCTATTCTAAAGAGCCAAGGCAGAGCACTGTGCTGGGGTAGGTAGAGCAGCTTGTTAGGCACAGAGCAATGGTATCTGTGTGATAGGCTTGGTGTCAAGTAGATGTACTCTGAAAGACTTGCAGGGGCTGATAAGAATTACTTCTTGGGGTCAGGCTGACATGGCTTGGTGATGTGTAAATGCTATTTTAAGGGAGGAGGTGATTGTAAAATAACTTTTAACTGAATTGCTTCAGTCCTGAAGCAGACCAGATCCCTTCAGGAGACTCTTGTCATGTTGTGATTCATTTAAAGCTCGAATGAATTTCTATTTCTATTTTCTAACATCTTTTCAAAATATGTGCTCCAAATGATCAAGTACCTTTGTCTTAATTTTCATTCTAGTTATCTGGTGATCCATGTTCCATAGAACCTAAGAAACCAAAACGGTCTGGAGAAATGTGTGCCTTCAATAAAGTGCTAGCTCATATTGTAGCCATGTGTGATACAAATATGCCATTTATAGGGTTTCGTGTGGAGGTATGTATTAAAAAATATTTTCTTTCCTTCTTCCACCTCTGCTACTCCTGATTCTCTTTTTTAGTTGCAACTATTCTGCAAGCTTATGGTCATGTGGTCATTTTAGTGTTCCCCCACCAGCTGAACCCTGGTGACAGATTTGTTACATTGGGTTGCTCTAGTCTTTCTTAATAGGTTTTCTAATACAAAGCACTGTAAAAAGCTTGAAAAGTCCAGGGAAAAGGAAAAATGAGAGGATTAAAGACACACTTGTGGTAGGGGGTGGGAGACAACGTTATACCAGATTTGCACAGACTTGTTTTTGGCTTTCCAATGCTTGAAGATGTGAAACATCTGTCACCCTTAGGGGAAACAAAAATAATTGAAAAATTTAGTTATCTTGCTTGAATTTTTGCTTGAGATAACATTTGTCTTGTTTATTCTTAGTTATCCAATATGGACATTCCTCACCAAGGAGTACAAGTAGAAGGAGATGGCTTCAGCCATGCAATACGTTTATTAAAGTAAGAAGATGTGCTCCTGTGTTTAATTTTATTACTGTACCTACAATTGAGAGAAAAAAGGATTGTTTGCCAACTAACACTAAAAATACCAAGGCCGGAGGGGGTGGTGGATTTGTTTTCAGGATATTTTTTGTTGATGGTTTGGTTTGTTTTTTTTTTTCAAGTGTTGTGTGTCTTGCGCTCTCCTGTGTAGCAGTGATGGAGAAAGAGGAAAATAAGAGTAGACACAGAATGAACTATAATTTGTTTCTGTCATTAACCTAAACCAGGGAGCTCTGTAAACAGCCTGTCAGTCCTCAGTCCTGAAATCCAGGCAGTGCTGAGGAAGATACAGTGATGATTCATGAACATGTAGTTGCAATTTTAGATCAGATCAGAAGGCTACATACTCTGTATGTTATTTGACAATTGCCACTATGTAATACTGCAGAGGAGAAATTCAGAGAATCCCAACAGAGACAGTTTGCAGGGCAAAAATCTTGTAGCACAAACATCTGAGAATCATGCAGTAATTTAAGAGTGGAAGGCACCTGGGGATGTCATCTGGTCCAACCCTCTGCTCAAAGCAGGGCTGCTCAGGTGCATTTCCCAATCTGTAAGGGTTTCTGTGGGATCTCAGATGCTGACTAGAGAGGAGTAGTCAGTTGATTGCCTGGCCAATGCAGCAGTCTGTCATTGCAGCAAGGGTATGCTGCTGACTCCTGTTCAGTCTGTCTCCCAGGCCACCAAGATCTTCCACAGAGCTGCTGTCCAGTCAGTCAGTCCCACTCTGTGCTGTTGCTTGATGTTATTTAGGCCCAAGTGCAGGACTTTGCATGAGGTTCCTGTTAACTCATTCCTCCAGCCATCTGAGGTCCCTCTGAATGACAGCATTAAGTGCTCCCATCAGTTTAATGTCATTTACAATTCCTTTGCATCACATAGGTTATTGAAATTGTTAAATAGTATTGGCCCCTATGCTAACCCTGAGCAGAGCACCTGTCAGCCACATCCAGCCACTAGCTGGACTTGCAACTATTGGCCACAGTGCTTTTTACCTGGCTAGTCCAGCCAGTTTTTCACACTTCTTGTAGCCTACTGCAAGCCTTACTAGTTAAACTTGGAATTGAGTTATGAAGTAAAACAAATTATCTCACTTTAAAACATAAAGCCCCCAAATTCTAAAGACACCTTTTAGAATAAAACCTTCTTGATCCCTTTTATGCTGCAGAAATGTATACTGATATAAAGGCACCTTTTTAACTTTGCATACAAGCAGAGAAGCTCTGAGAACTTGTGAGCATAAGGGTGGTATGTGAAATTTCTGAATAGACTCTCAAGGGGTTTGAAAAGGAGTCTGGCATTTTTTTACTTAAGCTTTATTTAGTTTGTCCCCTGAGCTCAATTCTCACACTGGGGTAAGAAAAAATTAGTGGGTACTGAGATAACTGCCATGTTGCTCATTGCATTCAGACCGACCTTGTTCCAGGTGAACTGATTCATGAATTCAGATTGCCACAGAATGTACTTATTTTCATATTTATTTTTTTTTTTCTTGTTTCACTGTATAAAAGTTTTACATCAGTGTGCCCTTACTTCAGCAGGAGATCAGGGCAATTCAACAGATCCCTTAACAGTCTGTAATTTGCAGCTGTTGGATCTATATAAAAATTGGTCATAACTCAGAATGCTTTGGTAACAGACCTCACATTCCTTGAGGAGGAATAGGCCATTTCGCTGTGCAGTCCACCTGTCTTTGCTGTTGATTTGTTCATTCTTTCACGTCCAGATTTGCAAGAAATGTTAGAAGATAGTATTTTTAGTTTTTTAACTGTATATGATTAAGATTTATTTTTTTTTTTTTATCTTGAATAGAATTCCTCCCTGTAAAGGTGTAAACGAGGAAACGCAGAAGGCTCTGGACCGGTCTCTCCTTGATTGCACTTTCCGATTACAAGGCAGAAATAATCGCACGTGGGTGGCTGAGCTGGTGTTTGCAAACTGTCCACTTAATACCACTTCATCCAGGGAGCAAGGTAAGTTTTATTTAGGAAAACTGATACATTTCATTTCTTTGTGGTTTATATTGTCATTTCCAGTAGTTGTAATGTTCTGGTGGGTGTTAACTGCACAACTGTCTGCTCTTAGTATTTCTAATAAACCACAGTGTGTCTGGATCAAAGTTCTGACTGCTGAGCTGATGCACTTCTGTTATTTAAATATGCTTCCTGATCACTTGCTGTAGTTCACTCCTAGTCTGTAAACCACGGGTCAGGAATCCCTAGTCTAATCAGTATTTATAACCTCCTAACACCACAGGACCAACCCGTCATGTTTACCTGACCTATGAAAACCAGTTATCTGAACCAGTTGGAGGTCGCAAAGTTGTCGAGATGTTCCTTAACGACTGGAACAGTATTGCTCGGCTGTATGAGTGTGTCCTGGAGTTTGCACGCTCAGGTACAGAAATCACCTCCTTTTTGTTAAAATAATGTGTTGACAGATTACAGTGGGTTTCTCACTCTAACTCTTTCTCCCTCCTCTCTCCAAAGACATACCCAACCACTTAAACCTTTTTTCGGAAGTTCGTATCTACAATTATCGAAAACTTATCCTTTGTTATGGAACTACCAAGGGGAGCTCAGTAAGTAACTCCTGAGTGCACTTAAAATGTATGTTTTAAAACAGAACAGGTAGTCTTAGAGTTCTCAGAATTGTGCTACAAAATCTGTGCCATTAATATTGATGAATGTAGAACAGACAGAAACAGAGGGTGCCAAGTATACTTGTTAGTTCACTGGATGTTCATAATTTTTGAGAATTTGTGCTAGATGTTCTAAATTGTGGAAAGGACAGTTGTTTGCTCCTGACTGATGAAACCTGGTGTGGCAACCCTTTCCTGACAAGCATCTGTCAAGTGTTGCTGTTGATCATTGCTGTACTGGGATGTATGGATGTATCTTAGCTGAGGGCCGAATTCTGCCTAAGAAGAAAGGAGTCAGCAAAGTTTTAAATGTAGTACTGTGTTTTCAAATAAGGATGGTCCTTAATTATTTTGTAGCAGTGTTGTTCCCTTGTTCAGAATTCTAACTTACTCTGTGGCATTGGAATTTACAGCTTATTAATCACTTTGATAAAATGAGTCAGTACTTCCTCATACCCATGCTTTAAATGCAAGGTAGAGGAGGAAGTAAATGCACTTGTATTACAGACTAAGCATGACTTAAATGACACTAAAATGTCTAAAATTCCTTATTGTGTGCAACTGATTAAAAGTAGCTGATGCACTTGAAATTTGCTTCATGGAATGTTTTTATGTTCTTATTCTAAGCTGAACTTTTAAGAGCATTGCTATGTCCGTTTTATTTGGACAGTTAATAAGTAGCAAGAGTAACAGGGCAGATTTTGCATGTCACTTCCTTGTATATTAGTATATCTAGTTCTTGTTGTTGTGTGATATGACTGAGAAATGCACTTCACCTCCAGCAAGTCATTAATAGTTCTCTGCAGCATGAATCTCTTGAGAAAAGGCTTTTTTTGTTTGACTTGCTAAAATAATTCCCTGGTTTTCTGGTTGTCAACAATCCAGCTAGCTAAATGGATGTTAAAGCTAACAGTGTTGGGTTTTGGTGGTGATGGGTTTTTTTTCACGACCTCAGCAACTTTTGAGTTAGGAGTCTGTTGAGATTTGATAGAAAATGGAGGGGGGGGAAACATGAAAGTAACCAGCTTTTTGTTATGTCCTCATGGCTGTTCCAGTTTCCAGACCATTTTATGTTCTTGACATTGCAGATCAGCATTCAGTGGAATTCCATACTCCAGAAGTTCCACATCTCACTGGGAACTGTTGGCCCAAACTCAGGTTGCAGTAACTGTCACAACACAATTCTGCACCAGCTCCAGGAGATGTTTAATAAAACACCAAACGTGGTGCAGTTGTTACAGGTAACGTTTTAAAAACTTAATTCAAGAAAAGTGCAAGATAGCTAAGAACTCAGTTCTAATTGAACCGTTCCCTTCAAAATGAAGTGTGTGTTATGATTGTTTATGAATCTCGCTGGCAGAAAGGTGACTGAGGGAAGATTGCATTCCCCCCTATGCTTCACTTGCCATTACTTTTACTTGAAGGTAGGCTGCCTGATCTCTCTCTATCTGTTCTCTCTCAGGTTTTGTTTGACACTCAGGCTCCATTAAACGCCATCAACAAACTCCCCACTGTGCCCATGCTGGGTCTGACTCAACGCACCAACACTGCCTATCAGTGTTTCTCCATTCTGCCACAGTCACCCACGCATATCAGGCTGGCTTTTAGGAACATGTACTGCATCGACATCTACTGCCGCAGCCGCGGGGTGGTGGCGATCCGTGACGGAGCGTACAGTCTCTTCGACAACAGCAAAATAGTCGAAGGCTTTTACCCTGCGCCTGGGCTAAAGGTGACCATTCCTCTGTCTTTTGGCATGTTGCAGATAAATGAGCTTCTCATTTGAACTATGGGTCTGATTGGAAGAGTCCGTGAAGTGCCACAATCCTCCCAGAATTCTGAGCGCAGAAAGGATTTTTTGTTTCTCATCGGTAGATTTGTTAATTAGTTCAAACTAAAATATTTCCTTTAAGAAAACTAGCATCAAGTATCAGAGTTTAGGGTTTTTTTTCTTATCTGTGTAATAATACATAGAGGCTACTTCAGGCATCCTTTTGTTAAGATTTGCAGAAGCTATATGACTAGGCTAGATGTATTCTCCAGGACTAACAGCTCCTCATAAACTGTGTCGTGTGGCTGGACAGTGTTCATGCACTGCAAATGAGGAAATGCTCCATGTCTGATGGTTCTAGACAGAAACTTCTAAAATAGTTTCCATCTCTGTGTGGCAGGTGCCTGTGGCTTTGCTTCTACAAACTTCTTTGCTTCTTTACTTCTACAGTGGTGGTTTGCTTTTCCTGAGAAAGGAATCTGTGCACCCTGACAAGACTACCTTAGCTGAGGGCAGCTTGTACCAGTGCTAGTTACACCAAAATGTTTTCAACCAAACACTGATTCTCACTTACTGCATTCAGCTGATCCTAAACATACACCTCTTTCATGAATTGCAAGTGGAAAACAACTTGATGGGAAGAGGAAGGGATTTATAAATTGCAGTGGAAAGTATAAGAGAATTACATTGGGAAGGTACAGAAGTAATGCAGGAAGGGTTGGCAAATTCTTCTGGTTACAAGAGAATGCTGTGGAGGAGGTGACCTGAGTGTTTTTATCCAAACAGGGCAGTTGTAGGTGTGATACAACAGCCCAGTAGGTTCTGAATACCGATGAAGTGTTGTGGAACAGTTCTTTTCAGGTGTAGGTCTTTCCTTATTTATAAGGAGAAAAGAAAAATGTTCATATTTCAATTAACTAGAGATATTTCCTATTAATGAGCAAGGTTTCTTGTTTGGTAGTGATGCAAGACCCCTTTTTTTAAAAAAAAGAAAAAGAGAATTAAGCTTAAATATCCACTGAGAGGCTCTGAATATGATTTGATACATTTTTCAAACTCCTTGGACTGTAGTAGAGACCTGCCTGTTTCTTATGTGCTGTGGCTGATATAGTATTAAAGCCTAGAAAATACCATGCTTGTTTATGTCATAAAGTTTCAAATGGGGAAATTGCTAACAAAAGTGGTTTTTCCACAGACATTCCTGAACATGTTTGTTGACAGCAATCAGGATGCACGACGCCGTTCTGTAAATGAAGATGATAACCCACCTTCTCCTATTGGAGGAGACATGATGGATTCTTTGATATCACAGCTGCAACCCCAGCAGCCACCGCAGCAACCACAACAACAGGTACCCTCCAGGCAAATTAAGAAATGTTTGTCTTCCACAAGTGTAGGGTTCTAGGAATGTATGTTCAAAAAGGATTAGCAGTGAAGAACGGAAAGGGAGACTATAAAACTGCTCTGCTGTGGAACTCCCCTCGGGGCAAAATGTATTAATTTATTTTGCCATTTCTCATTCCAGTGTAAACAGCCCGTAGCGTATGAACAGCCGTTCTGGAAGGTCTCATGAGACTTGCTGCTTTAGAAGTGAAGGACTGAGGGAGGGAAAACAACTGCTTAAGATAAAAGATGGGAGGATTGAGTCAGGAGCCTTTGCTGTTACAGGGTGGCAGATAAAAAGGAATGAGATACAGAGGTATTATGTCTTGAGGAGAAAATGAAAGAAGTCACTGAAAAAAAACCAGCACTGAACAAGGTCACATAGAGAATCAAACTGTGTTGCTGGACCTGTAAGATTTCATAGGTAGCGACAGAACTCTCATTAGTATTCTCCTGCACACTCTTTATTCTTAGTACATTATAACCACAGATTTTCTTTGTACATTATAACCACAGATTTTCTTTGTGTTGTGTTAACAATTTCAGCCATTTGCAAAACAGGCAGGAGCATCAGGAGCATATCCTCTTACTTCACCACCCACCTCCTATCACAACACAGTGACACCGTCTCCATCTATGATGCACACACAGTCACCAGGTAAGATGGCTGAGAGTTTGGGTGCCAACCACGTGCCAGCTCTTTGCACACACACACTTTGTCTCTTAGTTGAGCTGTATTTAGCTCCAAGTTAGCTAAGAGGGCAAACCTCATATTGTGGAAAACTATTAAAGCAAAGTCCTGCCATGCATGTTTTGGAGAGTACATTTTGAAACTGAAAAAAAACCAACCCAAACATGCAGTGAAACTTCATCTTTAGCTGTATAATTAATTTGAGACTGTCACATTCTTACCACTTACAAATTGCTTAGTCAAAACCTGTTATTTTTTAATACCTGCTTCTTCAAAAAAGGATTTCATCACCAAAGCTCTGCTGTCTGCTGCAAGCTGTTATAGCACAACAACTGAAAATATTTAAATTTGGGGAAGAGCTGGGAAGGGGGAAATGCCATTCTTCAAGCCAAATATGTTGGAAGATTTCCTTTGTGTGGTGAATCAATCTGGAAAATATAACATTCGTCCATGTACAAAATAAAGCCTTTGAATGCAAAACCAAATTCTCATTAATCTTGTTTGCTGTCTCCCTAAAAAGGAGATAGCTGTAGCAGTTGATAGAAAAAATTACAACAGAAAAATGGAGACCATGTATACCAAGTGATGTGATATCTTTGATTAGGAAATTTGCATGCTTCAAGCTCGCCTAGCGGAGCTTTAAGAGCACCATCACCAGCATCCTTTGGTCCAACTCCTTCACCTTCGTCTCTTGGAATCACAATGGGACAAACAGCTAACTTTGCCAGCCCACATGGTGAGTTCTTTACTGGCAGGTATATATATATAGTGACATTTGTTTCTTGAAGTTAAGTCTTCCAGAGCAGACATAAGTCAATTGAGAAAAAATTAGTGGGTTTTAAGTGGCTTAAGTAGGTGTTTTCATACATGTTGGTGTAACTCTTAACAGTAGTTGAAAGTATCTGCATGGCACATTGAAGTGTTCCTAACATTATTAAAATTGACTGTCAGTTGCTCTTTCCAGCTTACTAATGTGGGGAAGTTCTGTGTGGTCTTGTAGCAGAACAATGGCTGCAGCTTTTAGTGAGCATTGTCTCTTGTTATATTAGTTAATGTATTTACACTTCTTCTGTTTCCAGGAAAAAAATAACTGGAACAGGTTAGAAATTCAAATATTTGCCATTTGAAAATATCAGAGTCTTGCTGATTTGGCATTCCTACATGCAAGCAACCTTTTGGTTGGTTTGGTTTGTTTTAAACTCCCAAAACAATTGTTGTAATTACAGTGCATTGGAAACCTTTCCATAGATCACAATAAATGAACAGTTCAGGTTTGTAATTTTAGCACACGTTTAACTATCAAAAATGAACAAGGTGAGATAGTTACACAACAGACTGTTTAAGAAGCTTGTTCTGATCAATCTTTCTAGTGCTGAATAGATAAGCAGCAGTCTAGCTGAGGCTTTCATTTGCTAAGGAGCAGTAGAAGTCCAAGGCTATAGGCAAAAGGTCTTTCTAGTTTAGACCCCGTTACATGTTGAACGTGCCAACTTGCCTTAGCATTCAATTCTATTTTACATTTAAAACAATATAACTAGAAAACCCTTGAATATGTATCTTGGTATTTTTTCCCCCATTATGTTTTAAACAGGGTTGTAAAGTGTAATCTAAAAGCTTGCAAACATTTTCATGCTTTACAGGTTTTGTAAGCCTTTTTTACATTTCTAGATTAAAAAACCTTGTACTTGGAAAAAAAAAATTAAAATAATAATGGTCTTGTAACATCTGTAGGTACCATAGACCCAAGCTCACCATACACCATGATGTCACCCAGTCAGCGTGCAGGGAACTGGCCAGGATCTCCCCAGGTCTCTGGTCCATCACCAGCAGCACGGATGCCTGGAATGTCACCAGCCAACCCTTCCCTTCATTCACCTATCCCAGATGCCTCTCATTCCCCACGAGCTGGAACAAGTAGGCTTCTTTATCAGTGTTATGACTGTGAAACATTCTGTTCTTTTTGGTAGTTTTGTGTGTCAGCCTAACAGTCCTGACTACCCTTGCGCAGTAAAATACCTAAGGAAATCAAGCCCTTATTCTGTCCAAGTCCAAATCTTCTATAACGAATTGGCAAATGAGTGACATCTTCCAGCATACACTTCAACAGGGCTGATAACCTCTTGTTGCACTGCAGAAATTAGTCTAAGTACTGAGCTCTGTGACTGAGAGAAAATTCTTCAGAATCATAGAATCATGATAGCAACATGGGCGTATTTGCCTACTCAAATACTAACTCTTCACATGATAGAGTTGTAATGCTGCTCTTGCACGACTGATTAAGCCATCTTTACATCTCATTGAGTTTGTTCTACAAACCTACTATCTTCTGGCATGCTGCAGAAAGAGGGAAAGGGAGTAGGATTTTAATGTTCCTGAGACACTTTGCATGGGTGGAGGGTCTAAACGCTAATGCTTTGACTTTGTCTGTTACCTAACTAGACAGCCAGATTCTTAAATAAGAATAATTAAGCCTTGGCCTGAAGAGCTCATTGCTTGTACAAATAAAGTGAAGGTGTGTCTGATGTTTCAGCTTACATCCTTCCTTACTGCAGGTACTTTCTCCCTATCAACAGGTTCCCAAGCAATGCCGACCAGCATGCCTCCGCCTCGTAAACTACCTCAGCGCTCTTGGGCTGCATCCATACCTACAATCCTCACCCACAGTGCCTTGAATATTCTGCTGTTGCCCTCTCCTACTCCTGGGCTTGTGCCAGGACTAGCTGGCAGCTATCTTTGCTCCCCTCTTGAGCGATTCCTTGGTTCAGTTATTATGAGGAGGCATCTTCAGAGGATCATACAACAGGAAACGGTATGGTTTAGGTTGGTTTAATATTGACCTGCAAGTATCATTTTGCAACTGTTCTTTTTTGTATTTCTGTACTCCAAGTCTTTCAAATCAGGCACAAACTGAAATGCTTCAGATATAATAAGTATTTGCTGTTGCCCTTGTGCTACACTTGTAAATCTTTTTGTCTAAATTGTCAAAATTTTGAAAAAGCATTTATTTCCACTTTTTTCCCACACAGATAGGAAGTGGAAAGCCTGATGGGTCAGGTGAAATTTGATAAATGGTGTAATAGCAAGACTATGACCAGTTTTTCAGATATCATGGCTCTGTGAACTTAGCATGTCCATTGGGAGTTAACTAGAACAGCCACGGGGTTACTATGGATGCCACTACTTGGCAGGAGTGCCCAGGAAATTAGTTAATAGTTGACAATAACTGAAATAGTAGTGAATGTTGCTTTAGGGTTTGGGGCAGACAGTGTGCACCTCTTCACTTCTTTGGCATTGATTCAGTGACAGAGAATGAAGCAAAATCTTGCATTAAGCTTCATTCTCAAAGCCATTTTACCTGTATACAAGTATCACATGTTTCTTTCTGGAAAGAGTGCAGATTGATCACTACAGTCTTGGGAGTGAACGTGTTTGCTCTGGCTATTTAACCAATGACTGATTGAACATGACACTTGTTTTTATGCAGCTACAGTTAATAAACTCCAATGAACCAGGTGTAATTATGTTTAAGACGGAGGCACTGAAGTGCAGGGTTGCTCTCAATCCCAAGACCAACCAGACCTTGCAACTGAAAGTAACACCTGAAAATACAGGACAGTGGAAATCAGAGGAATTACAAGTTTTAGAGAAGTTCTTTGAAACAAGGGTATGTACTCAGATCATTCACATTTAAATTGCTTTTAGCTTGCTTTTAATCTCTGTTGGTGTTTTGAGGGGTACTGCTGCAGAATATCAAATGAATAGCTGTTCATGCTGATTGCCATATTAAATTATACAACTATTATTCTAAACAGGCACTGCTAAATAGTGTCTTTCTTTAGGTTGCAGGACCACCTTTTAAAGCCAACACCCTAATAGCCTTCACAAAATTATTAGGGGCTCCAACACATATCCTCAGGGACTGCGTACACATCATGAAACTTGAGCTGGTAAGTTAAGCACTCTGTTGAGCTCACCCAACTTCAGTTATTAGATTTAATTCTTACTTTTTTTTTAAAGGTGCTGTATCATTATGTCTATAAAGACATACGTTACTCTGGGTTTATATATATGATATTTAGTATCAAGAAAGGGTTTTTCATTTTACTCCTAGCTGTTCTGCAAACTCCCCAGATTGCTTCTTGAAATGGATGATTTTGAGAAACTGCAGGCACGTTACTGCACAACAGACACATGCTTAGGCTGGCTGGAATTTTTCTGATTCATTCTTGTTTACACTATGCTCAATTCTTTTAGTTATTTGAACTTATGCTAAACCTGGAAACATCTGCAAGTTTAGCCAGAGAGACACATTCTAGTTTCTGATGTATGTCACTGATATGAGATCTTTGCTGTTCTTTCTCTGTGCTGCTCTTTTTAAACAGTTCCCTGATCAGGCAAGTCAGCTGAAATGGAATGTGCAGTTTTGTTTAACAATTCCTCCCAGTGCACCACCAATTGCACCCCCAGGAACACCTGCTGTTGTGCTGAAATCCAAAATGTTGTTTTTTGTAAGTAGAGCTCTCCCTTTTAAAATTTCGTGGGCTGCATCTCTTTGAAATCATCATGGGTTAGTAGGAAAACATAAGCATGCTGTATCTGTCAGCAGCAGTAGCTAAAAATTTTCTGCCATTTGGAAGCCTGGTTTGCATGCATCTCTTCTGTAATTAGTTGGGTTAGTGTTCCTGTTCTCCCTCCTGTAAAAGCACAGCAACAGTTCTTGGTTTGTGTTCTTGGAGAGATGTTGATGGTATATAAAGTTCAGCTCCCTCTGGGCTTTTAATATCTTAGAATGCTCAGCTCCTGGGTGTTTTGTTCTTGTTTGAGATGCTAACCACCCACATTAAGTGATACACACATTAGTGATTTGGGAAAAGGAGTGGGAATGAGATGTTTAGAACAAATCTGTATTAGTGTCATCTGTGAGACAGTGCTCAGTGTAGGGTGATTTTTAGAAGACAATATTCTACACATGATAACTTGCATCTTACAGAATTGATGTCTGAAGCCTGAGGGAGTGGCAGTGCATGCTGTCTGTAGGCCTAGAGTGTTTAACTGTGTTGAGAGTTGCACTGTGAAGTATGTGGTCATTCAATTCAACTCACTTTTTGTTTTCTTGCTGCAGCTCCAGCTAACACAGAAAACAACAGTCCCACAGGAAGCTGTTAGTATTATTGTCCCAATTATTTATGATATGGCTTCGGGTACAACACAACAGGCTGACATTCCCAGGCAGCAGAACTCTTCTGTTGCTGCTCCAATGATGGTTAGCAATATTCTAAAGAGGTTTGCTGAACTGAATTCACCACGACCAGGTACTGTACATGTCCAGTAGATATATTCTCTTCACCCAGACATCTGTGACAAATCTCCAGTGTAAAACTAAACCTCTCTTAAGTCTGAATTCTTCTTGGTTTCTTTCTTAATTCTTTAGTGATTGCAAACTCCTGATGTGACAGGCAATAGATAATTTAATAGCAAGTGCTGGCAACACAGCAGAAGGTTTCACTGGTGATTCAGACTGGATTTTGCTATTCTGCCCAAATGATAGAATGAGCCCCTTGTTGGCCCAACTCTTGATGCACAGTAGGAGTCATAATTTTAGCAAAGAGGCCCAGAATGAGTCACAAGAAACATGCTATGGTCAAGTGTCAGTTTTCATTGATTATGAAGTTATTGAGCTTAACAGTAGAATATAAAGGGATGTTAAAATAGTTACCAGAACTTGTCCACGTGCTGTGAATGATTAAAAAGTAGCTGGGAGTGATTGTATGCTCTGTTGTCAGTGTGTACACTAACAGAGGCACATACAGTTCCATCCACCACACGTGCTGTGAAGTGTTTGAGCTGCATAGGTTGTTCTGAATGTCAGCTTGCCCATAGGTAGTGCACTGTGAGCAACGTTGTGCTTTGCTTTCCCTGGTTTGTCATGAGCTTTTTGTTGTTGGTTGTGGTTTTAATGGGGTTTTTTTTTCATAGAAAAATAATCTGAAATATCTGAAACATTGAACAACAGTAGCAGGTTCATTGGGCAGCATGTTGTCTGCCAGCAGTGGCTTGGAGTCCTCATATACAGGTGGCTCATAAGAGCAATAACCTTCAGTTCTGCTGTAGTGAGATACTGAAGAAAAAAGCCTTTTTCCAGTAACTCAGTGACTAGCTTGAAGTTGTGAATCCAGAGGCTGAATTCTACTTCCATTCTGTATAATTACTCATCTTGTTGTTATGTGGTGATCTTAACTATGCTTGGTGGTTTCTTCATATTGCTAGAACATGAGCAGTGTTTATCTTAAATTGGTATGGAGATGAATACATTTCTGAAAATGGTGATGATTTAAATTAACTTACATTTTCTGTTTATCATACAGTGATGGTGTAGGTAAATAGGAGAGAGAATCTCCTTGAGGGCACATGGGTGTGCCTGTAAGAGTTCTGTATGTGGTACAGAACTGTTTGTAAAGAAATTTTATTTCAAGGTAGCTTAAGTAAACTTCAGGTGTTTCTTTTGGAAGGTGCTTTCCCAGGAGTTCCTCTGGTGTGGGGAAGGGTAGAATATACTTGTTTTGCTGTTTATTGTTAGAAATTCTAAGTTGTGCTTTAAGGTGAACCCTCCACAGATACTGCAGCATCAATTGTCAAAGCTGCTCAAGTATCCCAGGTGAGATGTCTTCTGGTGATCATTAGATAGGTCAGGAGAGGAAATTTGTTTGTCACAAAAGTAGTTTGGGAATGTGGTACAGGAAGCAAAGTCTAGACAGGGGAAAATATGCATATAAAAAGAACTTGTGGCTCTAACCAGGCAAAGAAGAATGTAGCAAGCTGAGCAGAGGACAGTCCTAGTAGTCTTTCCTCTTGAGCTGTAAAAGAATGAGTCTGTATGGATTCAGTTGGTTAGTTGTTCACTTCCACCCAAGCAAAGTAGGATCTTCTCTGAAGACACTTAAATGCAATTTCTTACGTTCTTATTGTCAAAACATAATTGTTATCAAAGCAAAGAGAAGATACCTTATTGTCTGTGCACTGAAGGTGATAGGATGAGATGGATGAAAGCAGATAAAAAAGAAAGGGAGACTTTTTTCTTTTTTTTTTGTGATAGCATTACATGGGAAATCCCAGATGCATTTTCTTTATCCTCTGATGCTTTTGTGCTGTACCCAGGATTTTCCTACCCATGTTAGCTCTTCTTCTGCATTAATTGCAGCTTGCTTTGCTGAGTGCATTTTTCAGTTTCAGTCAGAAAGGGGCAGGGTTTCCCATCGTGCACGTATGAAACCACTGGCACTTGCATTGTAACCTGTAATCAGTGTTGCCTCATTTTGGCTGTATCTTTTTTACCTTTCTCTCCTTGTGAGAAAGTATTTTGTATTCAGCTTAATTTTCCTCTTAATAAAATGGTAGTGCCTGAAAAGTAAGTTCTTTTGGAAGAGTTTTCCTTTCAGATCTGTGGGAACACACGTTCTGCTGTGTTTAACAGTAAAATGTTGACTCATTGTGAGTACTTTGTCTTTCTGAGATCACTTTACCTGTGCCTCCATGGGGGAAAAAAAGTATTTTATTTTGGGGAAGTAATTATATGAACTGGGATGGAATCAGTGCCCTGGAATACTAGGGTTAAACCTGAGCTGTAAGTCTACAACCTGCATTATGTAATAGAGATCAGTCTGGTCAGGAAATGGATGTCCCCACAGATGCTAGAGATGACCCTTCAGAGAGGACCTCAAGGGACTCAAGTGGTATTTCCTAAAGCACCTCACTATGCATTTGTCAGTCTGATTTTCAGTGATGCAGTGGATGGGATTTAGCCAAGATTTGTGGCTTTGTTATTCTAATGACTTGCTCAAAATGATCTTGGGAACCCCTGGTTTGGCAGTCAGGATTCATGCATCCCAACAGGCTCAACTCTAACCACTTTGCTCCAACTGTTGCTCTTTCAGCAACAAAATTTGCTGTCTTTTAATAGGTATTTCTTGAAATACACAGGAAAAAAATCAGCCTGCAGTGAGCAGGGTACAATAGTGGCTATTAACAGGTACAGAGGTGGTGCTGGAACAGGCTGCCCAGGGAGGTGGTGGAGTCAGCACCCCTGGAGGTGTTTAAAGAACCAATAGATGTGGAGCTTGAGGATATGGTGGAGTGGTTAGAGAAATGCTAGGACAAAGGTTGGACTTGATGACCCTGGAGGTCATTTCCAACCATAATGATTCTGTGACTGTATTCTTTTACCAGGAAGCAGTAGATGGAAGTCAGCTGCCTAATACTTCATCTTTTGTTGCTCTAATTAAACCCTCTTGATTCTATAAGTTTTAACTTTTTAGATTATTTCAGAGTGTGTGTGTTTTTGTCAAAAAATGCTGGTGTTCAAAACTGAAGACAGCTGTGGCTGGTTTTTCCTCTCTGTGTTAGATAGGGCTCAGCTGTCTGAAACAAAAGTCTGTTTGCTCAGTATTTTATTTTGCTCTTTAGAAATCAAGGGCAGAGCCAGCACAGTTTGGTTGAAAGAAACAGATTCCTGATTTTTGCCCAGTCTTGGAATTAGAAATGTTTCCAAAATGAGGCTTTTTGGGGCAGAAAACATCTTCCAGCTCTCTCAGACTCAAGTCTTTCAAAATGTTTAGTTGCTGCTCGTAAACATTTTTCAAGTTCTGTTTGTATTGATTATTTGTTGGGTTTTAGTTGCTTGTTTGTTGGGTTTTAGTTGCTTGTTTGTTGGGTTTTAGTTGCTTGTTTGTTGGGTTTTAGTTGCTTTTGGTTTTTTTTGTTTGTTTGTTTTGCTTTTGAATGTTTTGTTGTTTTTTGTTTGTTTGTTTTTTAATAAGATGCAGTGCTTTTACTTAATAACACACAGAAAAAAAAAAAGTGTCTCAGCTCCACGTGCAATAAATTCCAACATAGACTAGGGTCAGACATCCAAAAGCCATTAAAAGGGAAGAGCTTCTTGCCGTTGCACGACCGACAAGAGCGGTCCTGCTGGGGAAGCTGGAGCTCCATCAGTTAGAAATCAGTTCCAAAAACCCCGGCATCCCTGGAGAGGTGGCGGGGGGCGGCCCCCGCCCACCGCGGTTGGAGGCGCTGCTGCCGCCGCTGCTGCCGCCGGCTCGGGAGGTTGTGAGGGTGGCGGCCGGCCGGTCGGTGGGTCAATGTCGCGATGCTAACCTGTCTCTTTTCCCTGTTCCAGGTGAATGCACAATATTTGCGGCCGTTCGTGATTTGATGGTTAATCTTACGCTGCCCCCTGGTGGGCGTCCCTAGACACTTTTAAAAGAAGGCTGAGTGAGAGACAAAACAGCAAAAAAAAACCCCAAACAAACAAAACAAACAAATAAATATTTTAAAAATGAAATATATATATATAGTAAAGCCTTCGGTTAAAAGAGGACGTTTTAATTTTACCTTTTTTTTTTTTTTTTAAGAGCTAACTATAATAAGCTGGCAAACTTTCAGGGATGCACTTTCATCAAATGAGTATCACCACGACTTTTGTATAGTGCTGTTGTATAGTGTGTTTTAATGGGAGACACTTCAGACTAGGTAATAGATCGAAGTATCAGCTTGCTGGTAATAGATTTAATATTCTGTTTTATACTATAAAGATTATGAAAATGCCAAACTTGTTTGTTCTTCAGTTTTTTTCTTATGTTTTGGTGTACTAGTCTTTTTTTAAGGCAGGTCTGTCATTTTTGAATACTGTAAAACTGTGACAAACTTTATATTGAAGCTGTATTTTAATATGACTGCTTTGAATCCTTAAACAATTTATTTGGGCTTGTTGTAAACATGACCCCAAAAAGCAATATTTAATAAACTGGATTAAAAAATCTTAAGATGGATGTTGTATAATCTTAAACTTTATTCCTGTAGCCACTGGCCTAGGTAGGTCTCTTCTGTTCACATTTACTTGACTGTCTCACTATGTGAACTTGTTTCTGCACACACACACACACACCCCCACCCCACCCCCCCCCCCCCACACTGCTAACTTATACAACAACAAAAACTCAAAATAAATCAACCAGAACAAAACAAAAAAGCACCCAAAACAACCAGCCCACCTTATTTATTCCATAGGTTTGATTTGTTCCAAGTTATGGGAAAACTGGGTTTGTTTGTTTTCCTGATTTTATAAATAAACAGTAATTACTTAAAACAGTGCTTTATTTCTTATAAGGAACTATATCTGTTCTGTCCCAAAAACAGTTTAGTGGAAGAAACCACCTTTTTTTTTCATCTGTCATGGAGTTTGTAGTTATAGGCACCTCTATAATAATAGACTCTTATTTGTACAGGTGGGTAAGGTAGAAGCTTGAACTGTGTGCCCTGAAATTGGAGAGGCTCACACAACAACCTTTAACTTCTGCACTGGATGTGTGTAGCTAACTTTGTCACTGATTATCAGAGGCTCCTGTACTTAAGTAAAATTTCCATTCTTGCTCCCTTTGTAGAGCTCTGTCAGCTCCCCACTCAGCTGGAGTAAGTTCAAAAGCAGTTAAAAAAATCTTCTGGTGGATCTATTCCAGCCTCTGTTGCTGGGTTTAAGGCTGCCCATTGCCCCTACAAACATCACAGTGCTGCTTTCCCTATGAATGAATGAGTCTCTTTCAAAGCTTTTAGCATTAGACATCATCTTTTGGTTGGTGTCCTGTCTGATCACTTAAAGGTTTTTTTCTTTCCAAACTGGTGTTGTACATGAGTCAAGATTTTGATTGATGCCCTACTGTAGGATACGAGCTCCCATTTGGCTCTGCTGCATTCCAAATGCTGTAATTGATTACATGGGTACCATGACAGACTTTTTTATCAAATCCTTGGGTACTTTAGCCACAGCATTTTAAGGAAGTACATTAAAAAAGGGGGTTGATAAAGTAAGTAGGTTGGCAGTACTGAAGCTTGTCAAGGCAGTGACCTTTCAGTGTTGGCTGTGAGCTACCAGCTAAATTACTATGAATTTATCTTAGCCATACTGATGCTATCCCTGTTGCCTAATGAAAAGCATATGCTCACTAGATTAAGGGCATGTAAATTTGTCATCATAAATTCATGCACTGGAGCATAAATAAAGTGGAATTTTACTGCCTTTATAAAAACATTTGGTGTAACCATTAATTTTATTTCCCTTGGGAAGCATTCTAAATGTTTTATGATATGTATTCATGCCATAACTTAGCTATGTGGTTTTGGTGATGCTGGGTGACATTGATGGCATTACTAAATTTGATTACCAGAAGCCTTTAGCATGAAGCTTTTCTTTAGCAATAGAGGAATCTCTTGAAACTCTGAAAGCACGGGGACAAGGTAGGTCCCTGTTAAAAGGATTGGATTTGTATTCTGAAAGCTGTCTTCAGCCACTCATGAGTACAGATGCCATTTTGCATGCCCTTTTGACCTATTCTAGGAAAGAACTCCTGATAATTTTATCATTGACATCTATCAGAATCTCTACAGTTTCAAAACACTGTTTATCCATTCCTGGCTTTAGACAGCCTTTCAGCAGACCCACCTCCTGTCTATCACAGACAGACACCATCTGAAGTCGTTGATTTTTCCAGCAGTTCAGGTAGGACAGCTCCCTGGAGCAGGCTATTTAGGTATGTTGCTTCATTCCATCTGTCAGTTTCTGCTCTGTTTGAGGGGAATGTGGCCATCTGGGCTTTCTGTAACCTGTACCTCAACACTGGTTGGGCAGGACACACACTGCACAAGTCTGAAGAGAAAGAACAGTGCAGTGATTTTACAGCAGCTGCACTGTGCAAGGGCATATGTCTCTGAGAAGTGTGGGAAGTGTAATATCTGTTAGTGCTCCTCTCACTACAAGAAACACTTTGCAAAAACCCCCCAAAGAACACTGGCTGAAGGGCCCAAATTTCTCGTGGGACCAGACAGCAGCCACTTCTTGTCAGTTCAGAGACCTGCTGTGGGCTGTGGTTGCAAGCAACCCAGAGAGGGTTTGTCAGCAGCAATGTTAGCACCTGTGCTACTCTGGAACAAAAGAGAGATGTTGAGAGGCTCTAATCACTGAGGTGGTGACACACCACAGACCAGCCCTGCTCCTGCAGGAAGAGGACCTAGAATCAGAGAATGTTTAGGGCTGGAAGGGACCTCCAAAGGGCATCTAGTGCAGCCCCCCTGCAGTGAGCAGGGACACCCTCAACTAGACCAGGCTGCTCTCTGCATGCCCTGCCTCATTTCTCTTCCATCCTTCACATCAGCAGCTGAAGAAGCCCTTTATAGTTCAGTTAGTGCCTTGTAAGTGTAGTTGGCCCGTGCAGCTCCTCCATGGCAACACATTGCATTAGTGGCAGGACAGGAAATAAACTTCTGGGTTCCCTATTCATTCCACTGCCTTGCTTTGCTGGATTTGAAATCCTTTAGTTTCACTTCCATCTTCCTTGATCTGCTTCCTTTTCTGGCCTGAAATACTTGGTGGAATTCCTCTTCCTCCTCTACAAAGATGAAAATTCTTA
Organism: Corythornis vintsioides; assembly: GCA_025447755.1. NCBI lineage: Eukaryota > Metazoa > Chordata > Aves > Coraciiformes > Alcedinidae > Corythornis > Corythornis vintsioides. The sequence continues at coordinate 9,837 of JAOEGS010014906.1, read as the reverse complement.
AGAATATGGTTCAGGGCCAGCAGGAGAGGAAATAAAAAATACAAGACAGTGCCCAACCCTTACTTGAACAAGAATTGTATTTTTTTCTGGAGAACATTTGAGAATTTTAGTAATAAGAATCCATGTGACCATGACAAAGAATTAGTATAAGGTTCAAAATGTAATTGTTGTTGTAGGGTTTCTTGATTTTGTTTTGAGGCAGATGCTTATCTCCTTACACTTAACTGGCAATGTCCTTGTTGGCCTCCACTAAGGCTGACCAGCAATCACTTGCAAGGTTGCTCAACATCTGCATTTCAATGTGGTTTCTTCATTTCCACTTCTTGATTCTTCTTTTTAGACTTGAACATAACATTTGCACATTTCAGATCAGCTTGAGGTTTCCCTTGCCTCTGTGTTGCAGCCATCCCTGGATGTATTTAAAAGGCATCTAGATGTGGTGCCTAAGGATATGGTGGAGTAGTGCCACTGATAGTTAGATAACAGTTGGACTTGATGATCTTAAAGGTCTTTTCCAACCATAGAGACTATGTGTGGCTTTGTGAAGAGCAGGCTGTTGGCTAGAAGAACTCTGAATGTGAAGAAAGGGGAGAGCCTATTACAACATGGGTACAATGATTACCAAAGGCCTCCTGCACCCAGGGATGGAGAATTTTCTTACAGAAAAAGGTCATGATTTACTTTCAGTGAACAACCCATGTTGACAAGACTATGAGCAGCTGTGAAGGAGCTGTGAGAGTCTGTCCTTGTAGCTAATCCTGAAGCAGCCAGGAAGTACTGAGATTCCTGCCTCCCTCCCCCAGAATGTAGAAAATAGAACTTGGTCCACCTGCAAAACTTTGCCTGTGAAGCTGCTAGCTTCACACGGGGGGATGATAACTGCTCCTGCTGCTGCTTTTGCTGTTTGACCAATAGGAAAAGATGTAAACATGTTTCCTGTTAGAATCACCATCACTATGGAACTGTAGTGAATAAAGGGAAGGACAATGTAATGAAGGAGGGGGAGAGGTGCAGGACACCGAGGACACCAACAGCTCCACCAGTGTCAGATGCTTTAAAGGGCTGTCGGGTGCTGTAAAGGTACAGCCCCAGCTCTGAGAGAAACCATTCTGGGATCATAGAAGGGAACCAACAAAACCCTCAGAATCTACCCCTGCCCATGATGACTTGGACAGAAATATTAAGCAATATAGTCACTTACTAGGCACGAGATGGGATGGGCTGATCCTGGCAGTGATGGCATGAGTGTGTAGGACACGTCTGTCACGAGTCACAAACCTCACCCCGACCACCTGACCCCACCACCCCAGGACCTGAACTCCCCCAAGACAAACTAGGTCACACTTGCACTCTAGTTAAGAATGACCCAAGGTTCTGGGAATAGCCAAACAGTGAAACACAGAATGCCCACCCACCGTGTCTGAACACTGCTGAAATTGCTAGAAGGGAAAACCGTTGGCAGGACAATGCAGTTAACCCTTTCATAGCTCTGGGAGAAGAATCGAAGGCATCAAAAACCTAGAGAAAATTAAGAGATAAGGAACTTAAGTGTAAAATAGTACTGTTTAAAGTGTTGCAGAGGTAGACCCACAGTTACACACAGGAGGCTGCCAGCACCTACTCTATTCAACTGATCAAATACTAAACAGAAGCAGTCACACCTATGAAGCCACAAATAAATGCATTCAAGAACAACTGTTCTCTGTTTTATTGAATGGCTGAAGCAGGACTATAATCCAGGTATATTGAGATCAAGTGTTGGTCCACAATTATCAAAAAGAATTTATTTCAGGGGTTTTTTTATGAACATCAACACAAATGGAAGGAATATGAAGCATCGTAATAGGAACTTTCCACTGTACATAACATTATACCATGACCAGACTGGTGCTACTTCAATATTTATAGACTCTCCACTGTATAGACCAGCCACACTAGTGCTACTTACCTTCAAATCATTAAAGTTCTAAGTAAAGGATTCTTCTGTCTACAGCTCACACCTGAGCTATCAACAAGATCAAAATGCAATCTGTGCCACTAGAATCGTAGCCTTGTAGAAATATTTCTGTAATATTTTACTAAAGAATAATTACTATCATCTCTGAAGTTACATACAGCTATTATAAATATTTACATCAAACATTTACAACTGGTTCCTAATATACAACACAACAATTTAGCTACAATTCCTAATCTTCCAGTGTAAAAGTTTCAAACAACATGTTGCTACCATAACTTCAATTTATCTGCTTTGCACACAGTCACAGGCAGTACAGGGCATTTCAAAAACTCATATGATAAAAAAATGGAATGATGGTACTTGAATAACAACTACTTGGGGGATTGTTGGGTTTTTTGTGGTTTGGTTTTGATGTTGTGGTTTGGTTTTTTTTTAAAAACAAGCAGATTTCAATTTTTAAATCCCACCTGGTGCTACAACTAACACTGAAAACAGGCTTGAGGGGGGAAAAATACTTAGAAATAAATAAACCTTTAGAAAAAAAAAATTCCACAATTAACCATGTCAGAATATCTGGTTTCCACATAGTTGAAAGGAGACCTTACTCTTCATTTCCTTGTGCTGAAATACAGTGCAGTTCAATCCATTCTTATCTTCTGATTTGTCATCCTGTAAATAATGCTGTCATACCCAGGATCCATGTTCCAGAGGTTGTAGGAGATAACTATCACAGCTAAAGCAAGACCTATCATCATCCACAGAATAATGTTGAAGATTACAGAGTAGTTATAGTTGTATGGATAGGCAAGGTTATATGGATTTTCTATTTCACTCTGTAATAAAGAAAACATGAATTACTTCCAGCTTAGCTTGCACAGAAACCACATTCTGACCACATGGAGTATCTGAGCAATCTGAATAGAAGAGATGCACTTTTGTCTAGACAGTTCTGATGCCTGGGCACAAAATGCAGAAGTGATTATGTGACTGACATTAATGGAGTCTAAAGTAATGGCCTGACAGGAGCTGCATGAAATTCAGTTAGGATGAACACCAAGCCCAGGACAGAGAAACTCCATCACTGTGCTATGTGTGACAGCACAGGCTGCAACTGACCAGCTGGGCAGCAGCTCTGCAGAGAGGAACCTAGAGGTCCTGGTGGCCAAGGTGAACAGGAGCCAGCAGTGTGCCCCTGCAGTGACAAAGGGCAACTGCATCTGGAGTGTAAGCAAGAAGTGAAGGAAAACAACTTTTTCCCCAGCCAGGAGGGACTTGCATGCACTGCTGTGAGAGGGATAAAATGGCACAAATGCAAATTCTAACAAGACAAAAGGGAAAACATTTTCACACAAACTGGTTAAGACTTTGGAACAAAATGTCCAGAGAGGCTCTGGGACTTCCAGTCATGGACTTGAAGAACCTGGCTGGACAAGGACCTGAGCAGTGCATGACTTTGAGAGGTCCTCTACAACCAAAATTACCATATAGTTAAGAGAAGATCAAGACAGGTAAGCTGACATATTTGCACTCATGTCTACATTGTAATATTCTAGTTCTTAATAAATAAATAAATAAATAAACTAACTAAACCCCCACTACATTACACTTAAGTGAAGAAGTGATGCTATATGGATCACTAATAAATTGCATAGAAAAATGTGCATCTAGTACCTGTGAAGAAGACTGGAGAATGGAACGAGTCTTCCTCGTGAGAGGAGAATTAAATGTCTTCACAGCCACCACTTCTACCACTGCATTCCCACTGTACAGATTAAACATCTCATCTGCAAACTGCAAAAGAAGAAATAATTTAATTTAAAACCTACACTGTAGCCAGGAGTGTTTTGTCAGCAAGAGGTACTAAACCAGGAGATGTCAGCTTCAGGAAGAAGCTGCCTATGGCAGTTCTAGGAACATCCACTGTTCCAGAATTCCACTAAGGAAGTGCCAACTTTCACCTGGTTTACAACACCTCCTTAAAACCCCCCAACCACTTCTCAGCAGCCTGTAGCTGATGAGTGCTTTCTGTGCAGAAACTCATACTTGTACCCCTTTTGTGCAAGGCCCATTACCATGTAATTTCCCAACTGTATGACTGTCAGTTTCAACAAAATATTTAGGTTCTGAGCCTTCCACTGGGGAACTATGAACCTAAATATTTTTCTGGTCCAAGGACTAATATGTCTAGTACTTAAATACATTTGCTTGAATTCAAAGAGGCTGAAGTGTAATGTTTAGAGAACACCCTTAACTTGAGCTAGCAAATTCATGCTTTTACATTTTTCCATCATGCTTTTACAACTCTCAGAAGTGACTGGTCTTAATAAAGATTATCTAATGCTCACATAAAGCCAGCTAAAGAATTACTTTCTTGAGCACATTGGTAGATGAACAGCAGTTATTTTAGAGGCTTGGAAATTTAGATGTATACAGCTCTGGGAGCAAAGGAAAAACAGCCACCATACACTGGGATAAAGATAAATCCACACTTCTGAGAGGCAGTTTTTGTTAGACATGCTGGTGGTTTTAAACACAAGATACTTATGTATGAAAGCCAAACAGATCAAGTCAAGTTGATCTATGGTTTCAAGATATTCCTACTCCTTTACACAAAATATCTAACACCTTGTATATATTGTGTTAGCTAATGTGTATCTAACACGTGTCAATCTGTTCCAGTGTGACAAATTCTAACATTCAGTTTTATAACTGAACAACTGCATTCAAAAAAACAAATAAAACCAAACATCTGCCAAGCCATCACTAACAAAGTGACAATTCAAAGCAGAAGACAGTCAATATACTAACTCATTTCTAGTTAACACAAAAAATTATTTCCTTAGTACTTTTGTTAGCTTTGTTCATTAGGTAGAAAGTGTACCTTTTGCAAAGAGTCTGCAAGAATTTGGGAAGCATCCTTGAACTGCTGAGAGTCTTCCCCATATCGTTTTCCAACCTCTTCCAAACCAGCCAGTTCCAGAGAATAGAGGTCTGGAGAATGATCCTTGGCTAGGTGTTTGTGTCGAGACAGCTTCAGCAGAGCAGTGAAGGCAGAAAGAAATTAATTCATACACAGGTTACTTTAAAAACACATCACAAAAAAAATCACTTTGCTGGGACTAATCCAGCCTTGCTTTCCTCGGTCACATTCTCTCTTGACTACAAAGTGGAATTTCCTGCCAACTTAACTAGATGTCTACAAATGTTTCTTTTCTTAATCTATAGAAGAAAGCCAATTATACATGGAGTACAGAGGTCCAGTAAAAAGAAGCATTATGCTTATTCACATGAGAATCCTTTATCTGTAATTGCCATAAAACTTGGAGAAAAAAAACCCTTAAAACATGTTTACAATACTTGGATACTAGTACTCCCTCCACTGAAGCTGGCCCTTGGCAACACTGGGCAGGTTGCAACTTCCACATTGCTGCTGTCCATCCAGTATAATTCAAATGATCTCAAAGGAAAGTAGTAGTATTCTTGCATTTCTACAGGTGGGAAACTGTAGCACTGGCATTTGCCTGCACAAGAGAACAGTCTCTGAAAGCAAGGAATCTGTTCCTATGTTCCCATCTCCTCTAACTAAAGCATTTCTAGCCTGAAAGACAAAACCAAGTTGTTCTACCTCATTTCCTCAAGAACCTAATTTCTCTTCACTAAACCCTCACATAATGCAAACTTACAAGCTTTCTGTTTCTTTAAGTAGCTGAGGGTTGCAGCTTAAAGGAAGACAAAAACAACAAAAAAAAAAACCAAACCCCAAACAAACCCTAAACCACAGCAAGATGACAGTAGCTTCTTAGTTAAAAGTTCATAAGAAGCTTTCTGATTAAAAGATTAGCATTAAAAGCTCACTCCTCCATTGGAACATTTCTATCACCACCACTATTCATGCTACAAGTCACTCCAATCTTTTCAGATAAAATGTTATGGTGATATTTTGAAGTAAAATGCAAAGAATATGTTCTTAACTACCATTATAATTCTCAATTAAGAAAACAATGAAAACCCTGGCAAATTTTTTAGAGTCTTGACATGACAACTCTCCCTGTGTCTCCAGGTATTGAGAAATTGCAGCTCAGAATTCCCCGTTCTCACCACACAGCACAAAAGAAACTAGAGATGATGAATGTTCTCATTTTCTTCCACCAGTGACAGAGCTGATACAAACAGCTTGAGAATGCATTATTTAAACTGATGCAACCAACTGATGACACACAACTTTAGATCACTGGTTACCAAGTATCCTGGTTACATGTTCTCTACCTTCACAAATGTCTGAAGTTGGTAATGCAGGGTGGGGCAAGTGTTTTAAAACAACAACAACCCACAAACAAAACACAACCCACAAAAAACACACCCACACAAACCTCACACACACCCCCCCAAAAAAACCCCAAACAACAACAAAATCTCACCAGGCTTGCAATATCATGTAAGACTTGTAGTTCTGACAGAAAAAGCAAGTCAACCTGGGGGAAGAGGCAGGAAGTTAGACAGGCATTTCCTTTGATGAAACCACAGTTAAGGAAGCCTCAGTGTAAGAGGCTGTGTCTGTTACAGAAACATGCTAGAAAGAAATTACTTTTTCAGTAAAGTTACTTAAAAAAAGAACTTAAAACTTACTTCTTAGAATACAGTATAAACCAAAATAGAGTGGGGACTCCTAGGCAAAGCAAGAGGGAGGGGGAAAAAAGAAGGAAAAAAAAGCACAAACTAAGAAAAATAGAAGAAATACCATAAATGCTGCAATGGATTAAAGCTTTTTACCTCATTGTTTCTGCTGAGGGAGTTGAGAGGAAGGGAGCTGAGGATGGAGTTGTCCTGGAACAAGCGGTTGCGCAGCTGGCGCAGCGTGACAGACAGGTCCTCAAACACAGAGTTTGCCTTCCCCACCATGTACACCCTCTGCAGGAACAGCCACTGGTGAGGAACAGAGCCCAGCTGGGAGTCTTTCCAGTCACACATTAATAACCAAATCATACTGGGAGTCTGTCTCCAGTGCAATCACACATTAATAACCAAATCACACTGGGAGTCTCTGTCTGGAATGCAAAGCACTGCATCTACCCTGGTGGGTTTGTTGCAGGCACACACGGGCAAAGGGGCTCACTGCTCAGAACATCTGGAATCAGAAACCCAGCCATACTCACTTCCTCACTGGGGGCCAGCTGCAAGACCACGGGAGTTTCCTCAGAGAACAAAGTGTGAATAGCATTTGCAACACTGTCAAGACTGAAGGGAACAGCCTGGAAAACAAAGTGTAGTTACAGTTTTGGGTAAAAGAAGAGTCTGACAATCTAAAAGGAGATAATGAGCTTAACTACAGAAGTCTGGAAAAATAGGGCAACCTCTTTTTGAGAAAGGAGTATGAATATTTCCAAAGGGATAACAACAAGTAATAGGAGCCAGTCCACAAAGCAAAACATAAACTCTGCATCTATGAACAGTTTATTTGTATAGATGGCAGATACCATATATTTTTAAGAACTCCAAAGGACCATGACTGCAATTAAGAGGCTTAACCAAGACTATACCCTTAGCTTAAGTATCAGTAAAGCAAGACCAATAAATAGAGGCAATACAAAAGGGGAAAGCAATCTTAGTGACAATGTGAAGTTATGAACCACAGAAAACTGTGAATGAAAAATACACCAGTATTGGTGGCCCATCAGTGGACCAGCTGGTGAAACACCAAAGAAAAGAGGATAATTTTAAACTATTCTTGAACACTGGAGAACCAGTACTTCACCAAGATACATTTGGGACACCCATTTGAAGCCATGGCAGCAGTTAAGTGAAGTAACTAAAGCTGAGAAATGTTAATTCTTATTAACAGAAAATAAAAAGAACATGCATTGTGTACACATTAGAACTTTATCAAAGATACAAGTGCAAATATGTCTGAAGACACCAAACATATCTAGGTTTCCTGCAAGTTAGCAATGCCTACACAGATGCAGACAATCCTAAACCAGTTTCAGTCCAGTTACCATTTCAGCAATGCCAGTGTGTGACTGTGCATGAAGAAGAGAGCTGTGTATGATGTAAAAGCAAAAACACACAGTCACAGGTAAATGTAATATTATTTGTCTTCTTTTTGGTATAGTATAATCAAATTGTGTCTCAATGTGCTGTATTTCACAGTCAAGTACTTGAGAAAAAAAAAAAGATAGCTTAGAGGGTGATAAATTACATCAAAGAATCAAAATAATGTAAAATACTATGACATATTAATCTGAAGAAAAAAAAAAGTTCAGGATTCTAATGCTGAATCAGTAAGTTAAAATGGGAAGCAGTGGATTCTCTGCCATTTGCCACAAACATATTAAAACTAGGTGACTTTCAAGGAGAACATGCTTTGGTCAAACAAGTTACTGAATTCAACATAGGAAGCTCTGGGTGATCTTAAGGGCCTCTGACCTTGAACAGGAATCTGACTGGATTATTTATGTAAACAACCAGCTATAGATCAATTATTCTAGGGGCTGGTATGTAGACTTCAAGTGAAGTAGCAAATAAGTGAATATCAAGGACTTGAAGAGCAGAGTCATGTACTTCTCAGTAGATCACAAGGGTCTCCAAAATCATGAAGAAGTTCCCAACAGGGATACTCACATTTTCAATAGGGTAAGAAATCCCTTTCACAGGCAACATCAGCTTGTCTACTCCTTTCACTGTTACCAGCACAGTAGCTCGTGGTCTGTGAAACAGATCACCCACTGCAAGGCCAGGCCACGAGAGGTCCTATCACAAAACAGTAAAAAACCCTTGTATTTTACAGGAGAAAAGAAAGGAGTCCTCTGCTACCATTACAGCAAAATTAATTACCATCTAGTTAATATTTCTGTGCAGGACAGCCTACTGGAATTTCATGGGGAAGTAAGTTAACACTAGAACATTTTCACCTTGAACAATATTGTCTCAAGTTAACCCTGAAGAAAGAGTTTAAATCACAGCAAAGCCTACACTAGGAAGCATTATACATACTGGATGCATCAGGAGTTATTTCCCACAATTAAATTAGAAATATATTAAATGCATTTAATAAGTGAGGGCTGAATTAAAAAAACAAACAAACAAACAACTAAACCCACAATACAAAACCAACAAAACCCAAGAACAAAACCTTTCACAGACCACCACAGAAACAGGTTTGGGCACATTAAAACACTAACATCTCAATATTTTCAGAAAGAAATGTGGGGAAGGGGGAGTGTCAATCATAACAGCATACTGATCTAAAACTCACAAATTGGCATAGAAACATCAAAAGTTTCCTTTCTAGCTTACTACAGTTCAGGATAAGAGCCCAGTGAAGGCTAACTTGCTGGTTTATTCAGGCACAAAATAACAGTTCATCTATTTGGAATTAATTCAAACAGATTTCTCCATTTGTGTAAAAGACATAACTGCTTGTTTAAGTTTTATTAAACCAATTTATTTGGATTTTGGAATTCAATGTCACTGAAATGATGATCTGTATTACCTCAAAGAAACAGAATAAAAATTTTTTATACTATCACCAGGGACCAAAAAAAAAGTAGTTTGGTTTTATCTTGCCTTAACAGGGGAGGTATGTTTCTGAGAATCCCCAGGGTAATACATTAAGGATTCTAAACTCTCTCCAGTACCCTTACTGCACTGTCAGTTGATGTTTCTAGAACACAGTCTTGATGTAAAACACAGAGTGTTAGGGCCCTGCAGCATTCTCCATACCAGGGCTGGATGCTGTCTACATGGTGATCTCTGCACTAGTGACGATGCTGATAACTTTCTGTTTCAGGGCTTAACCAAATAGAGCAGTTATTTAAATACTTCCTTCCCTGACTGCTTCCAAGATTAAAAATCATTATATATAATAATAATAATAATAA
>JAOEGS010014905.1:57663-71100 GCA_025447755.1 Corythornis vintsioides | reverse complement strand
GAGCTATGGAGGAGCTATGGAGGAGCTATAGAGAAGCTATGGAGGAGCTATGGAGGAGCTATGGAGGAGCTATGGAGAAGCTATTTGCTCTGCAGCCTGATGAGAAACATTGTCAGGAACTACTGAGCACCAGTGGAGATGTGATGTGCAGGGAAAGTCCCTCAGAGAAGCACCGTGCTGCTGGAGAGGGAGCTTTGCAAGGCAGGAATCTTGCTGATTAGTAAATTAGCTCAAGAGCTGCAACAGCTCTGCTGGGGAGAGTTACTCCCAGGACCACATTCCTGGCTAAGCACAAGTCAAACCTTGTCCCTTCACATGCTTAGTGGCCACCCCTCCATCACTAAAAGCATGCTGGGTCAGTTAGTCCAACTGTAGTTAGTCACTTGGTTTACCTATAAACTCCAGGAAAGCCTGAGGTGACAGCAGGTGACCAGCCCACAGCATGAAGTCAGGGACACGTGGGCCCAGCCCAGATCAGGTAGAGCAGAGGTAAGCTGTCAGAGTAAGCAGTCACAAAATACTCTTTATTTTTGCATGTATTTATACCCCAATCTTAACAGGTTGAAGCAGTAATAGGCAGGTCATAGCTAAGCAACATATTTCTCTGCAAACATTTGCCTTAAGGGAAGCTGACTGATTTTTCTTGCATCCTCTGAAATGGGATCTGCTGCCATGCAAAACTGTACTTGAGTTCATGAGAAAGAAGATTACTTTAAAATAGGATTATTGATAGGTAAACTCAACTTTAGAAAAAAACCTGATTTATTACACAATTATTACTAGATTTAAGAAAAAGAGTTGCAAGATACACTGACCTGCAGTCTTCCCTGAATGTAAAATAACCCTGCAGACAAAGGCCAGTTCCTGAAGCTTGTTAAAAAAAATCATGTCCACAGAATGTCCTAATCTTATGTGGGGTATTTGAAGTGCACTACTTTTTTTCCAATACAATACAGCAAAAAGAAGAGTTTGTCCTCAAACTCTGCACGACAGTTTTTCTTTCCCAGAACACCTCCAGGCTGCAGCTGTCTCTGTTTCTGCAGCATCCAGCAGGGCAGTCCTGGGTACCAGCCTGGGGCACAGCACAGCTGCACCCAGCACCCCTCAAACGCCGCCTCAAAAGCAGAGGCTTCCCTGTCACCACTGGGGACTACAGTGAGTTTAGCAACTGGGAATCAATTCCCAGCCCTCGGTGATGCTCCACATGGACTAAGGCACCAGTGGGAGAGTGGAAGCATCAATCCTTTCATTCCATAAATTCATAGGCAAATCTCAGCCCGTGGACTCAGGGTGGGTGTGTTAATTGCTTGTCTGAAAGATGACTTGGAGCCAGGTAGGGACTGGCATCTCCCCAGTGACACTACTTTTTCAAAACAGCTTACGAGCATATGTAGTATCTTCTCTTTAGGTTATTTTTCTTTGGTTATTACATTCCACATAAGTTAACAGTGGAAATGTAGATTAATTTACGCTGCAGATTTGGGCTGGACTGCATTAGGCCGTGCTCTGCTCGGTGACGGAGGGAACTTTGGAACAGGCACTGAAGAAAGTGACTTTTCTATATCAAGCCAAGACAGGATCACCCTGACCACCCTGCTGCTGTGCCACGAGCTGAGTTCTCAGCAGTGCTTTGCTGGGGTAACAGGCGCCGGGGCCCTGCCGAGCGAGGATATGTCATCTGTCATTGTATAAATATAACAGAAGTCTGGGTTTAACAAATCAAATATTGGAAACAAGTGAAGGGAAATTATTTTTCCCGTTGATATGGAGATTAGCCCAAACATTCTATAAAGCAGTGTGCTGGGGGGGGAGTAAAAGAGCAGGAAAATGGTGAATCTTAACAAGGGACATAAGGGAAAGCACTTCAGTTTTTAAACAGCTTTACTTTTCCTTGGGGAAATAATAACCACCCATCTGTCCTCATAAGAAAACACAGGCTTTTGTGGGGACTTCTTTTACATTGGGCAATCAGGATGCAAGTCCATCACTTGCCCACACCCGCAGAGGGAAGCCTAGCACACCTCAGCCCCAGCCCCTGCCCTGGGAAAGGTGCTGCCTCCTGCTGCCACCCGGTGCCCAGGGGGTGCCTCCTGCAATGCGCCCAGGCTGTCTCCTGCCATGGGACAGGGAGGCTGAGAAGCATCCTGTGAACCCAGGCCGGCTTCATCCCTCATCTGTGGCCCCTGAGGGGTCTCTGATGGAGAGGAAACCACCCCCAGTAGGACTGAGGGGTCAAGCTTGTGCATCCCTGGTGCCTGGGCTGCCACTGGGATGTGCTGGGGATGGGAACAGGAGTCCTGCTGGGCTGGGGCTGGTTCAGTACGTCCATTAGACCACCTGAAAATATCCCAGGCAGGTGCCTCACAGTGGCACGAGGGCTGGGGCACAGGCCAGCAGGTTCCAGATAGGAGCACATCCTTGGCAGAAGCTGCTGTGGCAGGTTAAGGCGTTTGCAGTCGTGCAGCACTTTCCATGCAGCGCAGTAAGCATGGCAGCAGACACTTGCCAAAGGCAGCCCCAGCTCAAGGCAGCTTTAGCAGTCCTGGACAACTGCAGCACCATGGCAGGTACCTCCACACGCAGCAGCTACCTTGAGCATTACAGATGCTGTGTCTCTGAAATGCCTGTCAGAAGGCAGAGATTTTTATAATAAACAGTAAGCTTCTCAAAACGTATTTTAGGTTAATAATTTGAGTTTTAAATACTTGTTTCAGATTTGTTCCAAGTCTGGCTGAAAGTTTAATACTAACTTAACCTGGCTGATCAGGGCATTTTTCTGTAAAATTATCTTTTAGTATAAAGTTTAAAATTACAGTATTTTTATTACTAATAATAATGGTGCTTATTAATGCATGAATTGTACTATTAATAACATTTGATATATCATTAATAAGTTGCCAACACATTCTGGATTAAATTCCCTAAAAAAAACCAATGAAACCCAGGGTGAAAAACACAGACACTGGGCTGGAAAGTTTAGGAAGTGCATTTAATCTTTTTTTTTTTTTCCCTAGCAATTCTGCTTGAACAGGGTGATGAACAGGAAAAAAAGACCCTTTAAAGATTTCTGTGACACACCGTAAGACAGCTGACCCACACTGGAAAGTGCTGTAGCTTTCCAGAAAGATGAGAGACCAAAAATCAAACCTCAGTGTTGATTTCTAGAGAATCAGTATAAATTCAGACAGTTTGGAGAGAGTGAAGCAGAGATACTGTGATGTGTGTTTTAAAGAGCTCATAAAAGCAGACAGCTGGCTTTAGAATCTATGGAAAGCAATAAAGCAGTTAAAAATTCTCCCAGTTGTAAGGCCTATAGATTTCCTTATCTTAGATTCTTGGCTGGAGCCCTGGAGCAGATGGGGCACATGATGGGAGGGAGGTTTGTCAGTTTCCCGACCCCCCTCGGCGCAGGCTCTGGGCTACAGGGGAGCTTGTCTTGGCGGCAGTGTCTAGACATTCCCAGCTACTGTCCTTCCTGACAGCCTCATGCCAGTGGTAATTTAAAAATTGTTTGGGATAGGCTGTGCCTCATAGACACAGGGAGCCAATAATAACCCCCAGTTCAGTGACCCTGGTCGGAGCATCAAAAAGACGTTACAGGCAACCTCAGTTCAGCATTGGGTCAGGAATCGTGACCTCCTCTGACCTCTCTTGTAGATTTAAAATTGTTTTGAGAAAGAGAAGAATAAAAAAGATACGACTCCAGGCAGTTCTGAAAAGCACTCTGGCTTCCTGTACTGTACACATGCATATAAGTGACATGTTTAAACAGATGCAGCTCTGGCAGGCCTGAAAAATTAGGATTTAGATACTTTGTACATGTTTTTTTTTAATGGAGTGCACATTGCTTGTGCTTACTTTGAAAGCTTCAAAGTGAAAAGACTGTGTATGAAAACACCATTTTTCTCTAATAAAAAAAAAAAAAAAAAGGACAGGTAACACTATTTTTTTTTCAATGCAGAATGACCTAAGAAAAAAAATAAAAAATCACCTCATGGATATTTCAGATGTGTTGTAGAAAACACTGGTGGATCCCCTGCATATATCAGATGAAAAAAATTAACACTGAGATTACCAGACAAATTGCCTTGTAAAAGTAAAATGTGTACAATTGTAGGCTGGTTGGTTTTCAAAGGTTTCTTTTGTGTACACAGGATTTGCAGTCACAACCAATAAACCAAAATATACTAGTACTTTATTTGTGGTTTTGGAATTGCATAGTGTTGACTAATATTTTCTCAAAACCTACTTTATAGTGTTTACTTAGCAGAATTTTCATGCACTATACCTGGAAAGTATGAAATGTACTTTGTGTGCTTCCAAAGGGTTATGAAGTCTCAGGAAGACCTTTACCAGTTTATGGAAAGAGAGCAGAGTGTTTCTCCAATCTGGGCTTTCCTCTGGGCTGGTACAGAGCAGAAACACATCAGTCAAGAGAGGGAAAAGTCACAGGAGCTCTCAAAGAAATGTGGAAGTCTAGAGTGGGGAGATGAACTGGAAGCTCCAGAACTACATACAGATTTTACAGAGTCAAACTCAGTTTAAAGAGACCAAGGACATCCTTTTTACAAAGGAAAAACATAAACAATTCTGTTACAGAAATGATTCTGTCAGCAAAGCTCAGCACTAACACATCACAGTAGGTCCCAGGGCTCTGTGTCTTTCTCAGCAGCACAGCCTCAACATTCCCATTAAGGAGGCAGCGTGGTCAGTGGGCTTCTGAGCACACCCAAGCAAACAGCTCCATCCTGGAAAGGCTCAGGCATCCTCTGTGAGATGTCTGGAGCTAAACACACCTGCAAATAGGTCAGGAGTTCCTGCTGTGCCAAAGGTATTGTTCAAGACTCTCAAACACAGGCAGCTGTCTCTATACTTAGAGACAGATGATTACATTCCATTTATAAAGTGACTTCCTAAAGCTTTAGAGATACTGATTCAGTATTTTGTATTGAAACATTATGGTCTGATATGAACAAGGGAGCACAGGAGACGGGGGCCCTATAGTTGCATCTGTATTTTCCTATAATATTTTTCTATATTTTTCCAGTCCTGGCAAGAAGCTTTTGCATCACAAACCATTCTCAGAGTGCTATTCCTACTTGAATTCCTTTAGCAAAAGATAAGTTTGTCAGAATTCTCACTATGAGGAACTACTGGCCTGGAGTTTAAGCAAATTCTGTAAAAGGCAACTCTTAAGTGAAATTCTTGAAGACTTCCTATTGCCATAGACCAGGAGAGGAAAGGGGTTGCAGGGTCTGATGTCATCCCTGAGCGAGCTGAGGCACAGTATCTTGTTTGCCAGATGCCATTCATACTGTAAAAGCTCTATATTTTTTTTACCTTTATCTGGCAGCAGCAGTCGCTGCAGAAAATGTGAGCAGCAGCATCTCTAGTAACCCTCCTTTCTGAGTACCCAGTCTGTCATGGGCCTGGATCTGCTCAGCTCTTAATGATGCAGAACTTATTCAGCATAGACCCTGGGTGTCTCTCTGCAATCAGTAATGGCTGTTCAGAGCAATAGTGCTGTGGGGGCTTCCACTCCGTTTGAAGTATCACAGCACCAGCCTGCTCTTTGATGCCAGAATGTGCTCACTAGGGTGTGCAGTGTCAGCAAACTGATCCAAACATCACAACTCACAAGGACTGAATACAACAAAAACCTCTGGTTCCCATGGACCCCTTGAAGCTGAAAATTATTAAAGATTACCCAAAATTACAGTTCTCTGTGCACCCAATTATGAAGTTATATTGCCTGTCTGAGACAAGTACTGTAGGAACAGGCTCCTCAGCACTTTTATGATAAAGGTGCTTTCCTTCCCCAGTGACTGGTAGATACTGCCATTTTTAAATGGGAGTAAGTGGAGAAAATAACAATTCTACAGGCTAAAGTGATCACAGTCATGACAAGGAACTCCTACAGGGCCCGTGTCAGACTGCAGGTGGCCGGTGCTTTCCCAGAAAAGCAACGAGAATCTGAACCCCACCAGCAGAAGAGGGAAAACCAGTGCTGAGTCCTGCATCTCCACAGAGGTGGCTGCAGTGCTGTGCCAAGCAGAGGGGGCTGGGGAGCAGAGGTGGCAGGGAAACAGTTATGACTGGCATCTGCAAAGTCAAGAAACACAATCCAGAGTCAGGCAGCCAAGCAGGCCCTGGTGAGAGGCACCTTCCTGCACAGGAGTCTTGCCCAGGTCTCTCTGGGCTCACATCTCCTTGTTATGCTGAAAGTTTCCCTCTGTGGCTGCATCAGTAGATGACTGAAACAGGAATCAAATCAGTCTTTTTTTAGCAAATAACAACAATAGGATTAATAATAGGAAGTAGGATGGTTATGGTAACTACAGTGTTACTGGTGCTAATAATTAGTTGCTGTAATTTTAATATAGTATTGTATAGTAGTGTAAATAATTAAATCTCATGATAATATCCAGAAGGAAACCTAGGCAACCAAAAGGAAATAACTTCTAAAACTTAACATCAAATTGATTAAGTTTTAAAGCCTGAATTTCTGCTTCCCATGAGGGCTGATAAGGGAGAGGTTAGACTCAACTAGATGCTATTGTGTTTCTATGGCAACATGGTGTTTCAAGTAGTCTCTGCCATTACCTGTGATTGGTAAAATCACTAGACAGTGTATAAAGTGGCCAAGAGAAGCAGTAGCCAATAAATGCAGAAAATCCTTAAATCAAAGAGACACAGAAATAAGAGATGGAAACAACCTGTTAGATCATCTTGCTCATTCCCCAAGGCCCTGTGCAGTATTATTAACAGTCTCAAGAACCTTGAAAAATCCTAAAAATTCCATCCAAGACACTTGTAAAAACTTACTGAGGGGGAGAGCAATTTCTCAGGAAGTTATAGAAAAAAAAAATTCTTCCTAATCTGCTCTCAGTAAGTGTGCACACACTCTACTTAGCATGCCTAGGCATCATGTTTTCCAGCATTTAAGAAACAGGATGCATGGGAATGGTTCCAGGATATTACTCACACTAACACAAGTACTCGAACCAAAGATAAAACCTCCTTCAGTGTCTGTCAGAGTCCACCAAAGCCTCCCCTCCCTGGAACAGCTTTTTGTACCCTGAACACAGAAGAGCTATTTTGAAGGTCCTACAAGAGCCTTTGCTACAGCCTGTCCATTTAAGCTGCTGGGTTCCAGGTGTCACACTGATGGCCTGCAGAATAAATTTCAAATAGAAAGAAGGCATTTTTGACAATTATTTGTGTTACAGTTATAACTTTTTTTTTTTTTTCTACCAAGAGTGATTTAGATCTAGCAGGCCAAATACTACTCTTAAAAGTATTCCAGAGGAATCCACTAAAACTAGAGCAATTAATCAATACTTGCCCAGTTTAAGGGATGTCTCTCCATAGGTATTGTAGGCTGTCTTCATGCAGAGCTATAACTGCAAGTGTGATTTCATCGGCAGCACATACCCATCCTAAAGGAGTGCTCTTTATCTTGGCATTAGGTTATTACAGTGCTACAGACACAGTTACCTGGCTAGCCACATTTTCTGCCTATAGCTGTATCTCTGCAGTAATGGGTTAGATGTCACAAAACGTTTGAGAACAGGCTGAGTGTTGGCAACACGAGAAACAGGCAGAATTCTATCCCCTTGCCATGATCACCAGCCTCTCCCTGACTGCCAGAGCTCTGAGGTGTGCCAGGGCAGCACAAGGTTCACTCTATTTTCCAGTGGTCTGCACGCTGTGAGTCTCAGCCAGGCTTCCTGTGAGCATCTCATTTCTTCCCAGCCTGACCATGACTGGCAAGGAGGAGGCCACTCATCTCCACAGGGAAAGCTGCTGGGAGAATATTTTTTTTTGTAGCTTTTGATCCAGCTGAAATCTGTCAACAACTGGGCAAGAAGGAACAGTGGTCGGATGACACAGAAGTGCTGGCATCTCTGCAAATGCTTTTTTTTCTTGAAACCATCTATTGATCACATTTGGCTTCAAGAAAATAAAATATAACATCTCATCTCATATTTTTATTCCCATACTTTATCCCATTTGCTGCTCTTTCCAAGTATAGGACCCTGAGTAGGTTCATATTCAGGCCTGACTCCTCATCTGATAAAGAAATGTGGACTTTGAAGATAGCAAAGAATGGGATCACGTTACCAGGGCAGTTGCATTCCCAGTGGAAGTGAGTCTTATTTTATTTACAGATGAAAAATAAAAAAGTAGTGTCATCTATTATCCCAAGGGCATTGTTTACATTAATTTAGCAACTGCTTCCAAGGAGCTACAGAGTTCAAGAGCATTGCTAAACAGTGAGAGCCCATCCTGGATTGAGTTACTGACAGAATTACAGCTGACACTAAGAACTGCTTGAAATGTCTTGAGGGGAAAAGCAGACAATGGGCTGTATTATTTAGCAGAATAAAGGTGAAGTTACAGGAGATACTTGAGACCAAGAAAGGCAGAGTCAGTGAGTCTACCACAAGCACCAGCAGTGGTCACACTAACAGCTATCAGGGATCCCAGATCAAGGGAGGAGGAGTTAAACTCAAGTCAATTTGCTGAAACTTCAGCAATTTTTATTCTTTCTTCTCCCCAGATGGATTATCAGACATTCTTCACATACTGTTCTATCAATACCCTCCCTTCACATAAAGTTTCCAATACAGAGAAGCTTCTCCACTAAAGCTTACTGTCTTTGCACCTCTAGTCTTTACACCAGTCCTGCCAGAAGTGAGTTAGCAACGGGTACAGACTGGTGACCTCCTCTGGGAAATGGCAAAGCCTGGTATTAACACTGTTCCAGACAGAATGGCTGGTTTGCACAGCATTCCTGCACTAAAGACACCATTTTATTCTCAGCTGACAAGGGCTGAGTACTCTGAGGTCGAGAGCACTGACAAGTGTTGCCAGGAGAAGCTCAGTCCCAGCTTCTTAGCAACGTCCCAGCTCATCAGCACTACAACGGCCCGACACGCTCCACCACAGAGGACAGAGGACTGCAGGGCTGCTGGGAACCCAGTCCAAAGACATTCTCCCACCTCCTAGGCTCATGTGCCACAGGCACATTCATTCCCCTTTTGAATTCACATGCAATACAGTCAAACCAGCAAGAACATTTCTGGTGAGGAACCTTGAAGCCATTTGGAAGTGAACTTCCATGCTCATATGCTACATATCTTTGCATCCAATTTCTTACTCAATCTCAGTAAGAAAGAATAATTAAAAGCACCTCAGAAGCTGTCTGACCACTTCCAGTTAAGCAGCATAGCTTGAATTCCAAATATTTATATGCTTTTCCAGTTTTTGTGCTAATGATTTAGTCTTTAAAGACAAAACATTCGTGGTATTTCACAGGCATAAAATGATAATAAATTTGTCAAAGAAATTATTTGCTGGAATTAGTCTCTAAAGTACTTTCATCAGCTAAAGAAATCAGGCACATAATGCAAAAAAAAAAAAATAAAAAAAATTAAAGTGTTTAGTTCAGGTTCTGCTCCTATGTTTATTTTCCATGGGGATACTTTACAATTCTCCAATTTCAATGGGTATGGTGAAATTCCTTTCCAAGACAGGTGTGGTATTTTCTTGACAAGTATCAAGTGGAACTAGTAATATGTTATCAATAGTGTTGAATGAATCTCCTGTCTGTAATTAGCTATTAAACCATTAAAGTCTTGTTCTCTGATAGTGGGAGAGGTTTATTGCATTGTGGGTAGGGACAGTGGTCAGATCTTTCCCATTTCACACATACATGTAGCCCTCAGATATAACTGCGCTTGGCCACTTTGTGGAGCACTATATGAAATGTAGTCAGATGAATTTATTTTACTGCCCCCATGTCAAGGCAGTTCTCATCCTCTTGAGAAAATCTACGGAGAGTGGTAAGGCCCAAACGGTCAACCAAGCTCAGCAATTGTGTCGAAGCACTATCAGGGGGTTCAAAATAATTTTTCACTCAGTGTTTCTTGTGAGTAGTTACTCTTTAATTTAAAACTCTCCTCTACTGTATATGCCCCATTACTACTCTAGCACTGCTCAAGACTTCTGAGCAGACAACAAGAATGGACTAAATGATAATTCTGTTGCTTACTTCAGCTGGGCACACGCTGTAAGCAATTAGCAAGAGCTAGCAACCAATCAGAAGTACATCCCACAGCTGCTCTCAGCAGAAAGGGAGCACAACAGCAGACAACACAATCCCACTACAGATTACTGCACTCGGGGTGTGCGGTCTGTCATCAGCAACCAAACCAAACCCTCATCACTGCATCCTCTGTAGCTGCACTTCAGCAGTAGCAGCCATCCCTCCATCTGATTCCTCCCTCCTGCATTTTCCTTCCCCACCTTCCTGCAACAGGACTCTGCTGGAAAGCAAGAAAGAATCCCTCCACCCTTTTATGAGCGATGGGACATCATTCCTCCTGTATTTTATCCCATATTATTTTGACCTTCTTAAGTTAAAGGAAGCTCACGTGGCTCCTGGCCCATGCGAGCAGCATCTCCTTTGGTGGCAGGGCACTGTGCATCCCCGCTGAGCTGCCCCAGACTGTGCTCAGAGGCTGTGCTGGGAGCAGGGCTCAGGACAGCACACAGCCATGAAAACCAGAATAACAACAACAGTGACAGCGTCTGAGCCACATGGAGTGAAAAGAGAGACCGAGAGACCGAGACCAACTTCTATTTCTGCAGCAAAACAAAGAAAAAGCCGCAGAATATTTTCCCTTGCCAGGAACACTCAAGTCTAACTCTGCTGTCTTGCCTGGCCCACATTGTCCAATTGTAGAGACTGGTGAGACATCATCTGGTGTGAACTTGCATGTCATATCCATTTAAAAATTCTGTGAGTGATGCTGAAAAGTTTTCCTCTACCTTTTGGTAATTCTTAGCAGTATTTGACATTTTTGTATGGACGACGTGCTGGATGTTCAGCAAGATTCAGAACTGGGCAAGTCATTCAGAAGAGCCAGCCAGTGCCCTGTGCTGCAGTGCTGGTGGGATGGGCAGCTGATTTTCTGCAGCAGTACAGGGTGTCTTCACACCATGAAGATGCACACTCGAGCTGCAGCCCAGCAGCTGGAGCTGTGGCAGAGGCAGCATCAGTTTGGTGAATAGGCAGGGAATTCTGAGCAGCAAGGGGAACTGCACTGCAGAGTTGAGCTGCCATGACTATGAGGTGTGGTGAGAACGTGTCTTGGAAAGCTTCCAGAGGCTTGTTAAATGGTTAGAGAAGCTTATGGCCTGACCTGGCATTCCCTGCCCTGAAACAGCCATTGACACTGACAAGCAACAGCCACCAGTCTCCCTGTGACTCTTCTCAGGCCCAGCTGGGTCACAGCAGAGACACAGACACTGGAGCCCACAGCTCTCACCCTGCTCCAGCCCCACCTGGGGAGGGCTCAGAGCTTTCTGGTAAAACAGAAGGTATTTTACACCCCCTGTTTATTTACAACAATCATTCTCTAGACCGACCTCCCAGGATCAAACTGATTCACAGGACACCTCTAGTGCATACACTGGTGGCATGGCAGAGTGGGGCTGGCCACCAGAAACCTCTGCTGTGATTGTGCTGCAGAGTAAACTCTCCCGTACCCACAGACAGCTCCAGGTTTAGTGCACATGTTCTGCCATGGCATCTGATCCAAATTAGAGTCGGCACCCGCTGCCCTTGCTCAGCAGAGCTCCAGCTGTGGTGACCACTAACGCTTTCACGCCTACTCTCTCATTTGGATGCACTTTACATTTCAATATATTATGTCTGAACATTTAAAATTTCCACAAAAGGTAGTCTTTGTTCCTAGTCCATCAAGTCAACCTGCAGCAAAGTCAGCCAAGATTCGATGTAATTGTCTCCTCTCCTGCCAAGGCCATGGGAACCAGAAGAGACACTGGAGAGGAGGGCAGCTGCAGTCAGGGGCCTGGCTCTGCCACCAGACACAAGCTCTTCAGTAATGATTGAGAAAAAATTACTATAACATGAGGTTTTCTGATGTTAGAAAGACTATTCAGACAAGCGTTAATTTCTCTGTCAAGGTTTTTCAGTTCCAAGGACAAAAACTTTTGCAGAGAAACTTTCATTTTAGAATTTTCGTTTTGAACCTAAAATTATTTTCAGTGTTTTATAGAGCCTGCTTCCTTGTTACTTGTGGGTTGGGGTTTCTTTTTTACATATTTCATAGCATATTATTAGGAGTAATGTGCAACAAACTACCATCTGCAAGGCCTATAATGAATCAGTTTGACAATCAACCTGATCTTGCAAAAGCTATCCCACTCAGCCCTCACTCCTCTCCAGTCAGAGCAAGGGTCAGGAGAATGGCCAACATGAAATGAGCATAAAATGATGAGACAATGGCCAGATTCTGCCAAGCTTAGATGGACAAGTACTGGGATAAAAGTGAGAGCGTCTGGGAGAGAATACTTCATCCCACTCATTACCCATGTCTGTGTGTACAATGCCTCTTTTCCATCAGGAGTTGCTCACTGAGCACTGTAGCTCAGCACGGTGCTACCTGCTGTGCACACGCCTGACCAGCCTGATCCGACTTCATGTCATCTTTCCAGGTTCTAGACCACCAAAGCATGCACACCTGCAGCAGCTGTGCTGCCACATCAGAGGTGAGCTGCTCCCTGGGCAGTTCCCCAGCACAGCCAGTGCAAAAGGCCCTCAGTCTGCTGACTGAAAAGGTGTGAGATGCAGCTAAGGAGCTGCTTCACCAGATACCTCCAACAACCAGCGGAGTGGAGAAAGCACCATCTCCAGTGCCAGCTTCTTGCGTTTGCAGGTTGGATCTCTATTTCAAAGAGAAAATGACAGCTGTTTTGTTCCCTTACTCCAGATGAATTCTGCAGCTTTATGCTCAACAGACATGCAGGAGGGGAAATCGTTTTCCCCAACAATGAGGCCAGAAGAACTACAGAAAATCTCTCTTACTAAGCAGCTTATGGTTAAACCTGAGCACGGATTCCAGGACAGAGGTAATTCCCTGAGACAGGCAGTACACGATGGCAGAGGCAGCAGCTGGCTTCTGCTGATAAAGATGAGACTCACAACGTTGGGGTGGCAGGTTTTACAACAGCAGTCACAAGGATATATAGTAAGTAATGCAAGTGTAAGAAACAAGGAGTCAGGACAAATAGCAGCTTCTAGGTTCTGTAACTGCAGGTGAACAATTTATAAACATAATAGTATTTTGCATGTTTCAAGAGATCAAATCAGAGTTTATCTTTAAATCACAAGGGTGTGGCCATTGATATTTTACTTGAAAACTATAACAAAATCTGTGACCAGTAGCTTTTGTTGTATATCTGCCAACTATTCACACTGATCTGCTAATAACGGGATGTGGAATGCTTTTCATCAGAGAAGCTGTAATTATTAGTCAACCTTGGGGTTATTCATAGATTCATTCATAGATATTAGGGGTTGGAAGGGACCTAGAAGATCATCTAGTCCAACCCCCCTGCCCGAGC
>JAOEGS010014905.1:12842-55162 GCA_025447755.1 Corythornis vintsioides | reverse complement strand
CAAGTCACCCAGGAACAGATCCAGGTGGGTCTTAAGTGTCTCCAGAGATGGAGACTCCACAACCTCCCTGGGCAGCTGATTCAGTTAATTATTCTCAATTATGCTAATGGAAAAGCTGATGTGCAAAATGAGGCTGTTGATTTTGCTGGGATTTCTGGAACTCAGGAGTACAAGACACCTCCCCAGATCTTTGCTCCTTGCAGCTGCTCTTTCCCAGCTGGTCAGAATGTCCTGGACCTGTGTACAATAAACAGGGTGCTTCTTTTCTCAGAAAGGCAGAATGAAGCCCAGATATCCTGGACAGTCCCACCACACCACCTGCCATTTTTCTAAGCTACACAGTGGAGTTTGTCTAGGAAGCAGCTGGAACCAAAACAGTTAAATCAGGGAACATTTGTTTTCTTAAAACTTTCCCTGGTTGCAGCCAAAAGTTTTTCAGCAGAGCCAGATGATCAGGTGCCTTTGTGGAACCAGGATTAAAAGGGTGATCAGGTGGGCAGCAGCTCTGAGTTTCACTCTACTGTTGGTCACTAGCAAAGGTTCAGACTTGGTTCATTTACCTTAGACCATGAGCTGAGCCTCAGAACAAAACAAGCAACACCAGCTGTCCATAGGTGACATGCAAAAAGACATAACATTGCACCCACAAACAGGGAGATCCCATCTTGGACATACATCAGCTCTATTGAGCAGCATCCACACCCTGTCACACTGGACGAGGGGCAGGCAACAACAAAATGAAAGATCAGTCAAAGGTAACACAGGTAAGTAGTAATTTCATTGTGTGGCATGTCTGCCAGCAGGTTTTAACAGGATTTCAAACAGGGATAGTAAACTTTCAAAAGCCCAGTGATAGAGAGAAATGCATAAGCTTAGGCAGGGATGCAGAAGCAAAACCCCAGTGATAGAGAAAAATGCATAAGCTTAGGCAGGGATGCAGAAGCAAGCATGCTTTGGCGTGTGAAAAAACCCTGCGGGTCACAGAGACAACCTCCTGCCTGTCACCTTCCCACATCTGGCATGAAGTGCAGTGAGAAGGGTTAGGCACAGGATACACAGCAGCCAAGTGCCCTGGCAAGGGCAGGCAGCTCACCAAACGGGGCACACTTCTGCCAGGCCTGGCAGGCTCACAACTGAGCTCCAGTCAAGAAGCTACTCTTCTCTAACAACAATTTCTTCAGCCAAAATCTCTTTCATTAAAAGTATAAATATATATCTGTAATTTATTCCCACATTAGAACTTAATCTTCCCCTACAGATTCTTTGTTAGAGCTGTTCCTATTTGCATAATTAAAATGAGGATAGTGGAGTCTTTTGTGGGGGTTTTTTGTAATAAAAGGCAGGGGCACCACCTAACGG
Organism: Corythornis vintsioides; assembly: GCA_025447755.1. Lineage (NCBI taxonomy): Eukaryota > Metazoa > Chordata > Aves > Coraciiformes > Alcedinidae > Corythornis > Corythornis vintsioides. The sequence goes on along the minus strand of JAOEGS010014905.1, from coordinate 53,803 downwards.
TGAGACACAACCCTCGGCTTTTTCTCTGCGGTTGATGTTATTACACCAGCACTCACACCACTGATAGACAAAACTGAACCGTTCAAATGGGTTTGAATTGTCAATTACTAACCCTGAACATAGGCAAAATGGATTAGGGTATCTTAAATTACACACAGAGCCCAACACACCCTCAATCCCTGCATGTAAGTGATCTTAAAGAAAATAAAGCATAGAGGGGTTTATGCCAACTGTCTGTTAAACTTACTCTTTTGGAAACAAAGTTATTCTAGTGAAGGGGGAAAAAAACCCGTGTCTGTAGTGCAGGATTTGTAGTGACAATCCAGTCACTCCCTGCTGAGCAGCGTTTCAACTTGAGAGCCATGAAGGGTGCAGGCACTAGTCCTCTGGTTACTCACATTAAAAATTTAAATTAACTCCAAAGCAGGTGTTAATCTTGTTAAATTATTTTTGGTCATGGGCTCCTAAGTTTAGCCCCAAAATGTTGCTTTCTGATGTCGCAGTGAAAACAAAGAGAAAAGCAAACAAATCAAGGTGAGTCTTGACAAGGCTCCGAGTAACCTGATCTAGCTGCTGATGCCCCTGCTCACTGCAGGGGGTCACACTAAGTGACCTTTAGAGGTCCCTTCTGCCCCAAACCACCTATGTTCTCCCAACATTGGTCACTTAGTGAAACCACTGCGTTACTTCCCACTGCATGGAGTTAAGCCTTCTGGGTTTTAAGGTCACTAGGAAATCAAAAATACATAGTCACCAGTCCTAAAGTCCCTAAAGGTATAAAGACTGCAAAGGAGTGGTTGTGGAATCTCCTGCTCTGGAGACATTCCAGACCTGCCTGCATCTGCTCCTGGGCGACTTGGTCTAGGTGACCCTGCTCTGGCAGGGGGGTTGGACTAGATGATCTTCTGGGTCCCTTCCAACCCCTGACACTCTGTGATTCTATTATTTTTTTGAAATCAGGCATATTAGGGATTGTTGATCACGGTTCATGGCAAGATTAAAGTAGATTCTAGATTAATATTCCTCACACTGATAAAGTCAGCAGAGGAAAACCTTCCCCAGTTTAATTTCTGTACATGCAAAACACTCAGGGACGAGTAGGTAGCTGAAATACCAGTCACACAGAGAAAGGAACAGCCAGGAGAGTCCGTGCTAGGGCAGACTCCAGAGCACATTCTAGCCAATACATGCCAAAAGGGACACAGAATAGGCAGTTCAGAAGGTTTTTAACCTCTGTTTATATCTAGAACAGGAGAGGACAGCAGGAGAGGGCACATCTAAAACAGGAGCTCTACTAAACTTCACAAACTTCATGTGGTCCAGGCAATACCCCCTCCCTTTCCATGACAAGGCCCACGAGAGCAGGTCTGTGCTGGACACAGCAGCTCTGTCAGCTGCCCATGCTTCAGCCCAGGGCTGCAACATCCCCTGCCAGCTCCACAGGGGAGGAATGGGAATTGGAGAGCAGGAGCATCCCCCATACCTATGGCTCAACTGTAGCAGCTGCTGTATCACCTGATGACCCCTCCCAGCATGGAAGAAGGATCAGGAAAATAAGAGGAGACCCATGGCCTGAAATTGAAACAATTTACTCAAACAGCCAAGTGTTAATACCAAAATAAAACATTCAAAGTTATACACAACCTGGTGACCGTACAGCAGTCACAACAAACAGCAGAGCAGCCCTCACCAGCAGAATGGTGAGTGAGCCCCTGCAGTACAGAGGAGTGCCTGCATCAGATCAGGTGTCTTTGTCACCACTAGACAGACTGTGAAGCTGGACAAGGGCAATATGTAAAAAATAAACATAGGATTTATTATTTAAATAAAACTTCATTTGAAAAATATTTCTCAGTTAATCTGATAATTATATTTAAATTCAATCGAAATTTTGGTTTTAGAATATATCCTATATTTTTTATAATCTACTAAAGCTATGTGCTCAATAAAACAACCCAACTGTGTATGATAGCTGTGAGAATTTTAACCAAACAATCAGTCTGAAGGAAGTTGTCAGAAGTGTCTTCTATGAGCTTCCCTAAGATTGCTGAAATGGTTGTGTTTAAAAAATCACCATGTTCTGTAGTTAAATGCAGCTGCATTTCAAACTCTGGATAAAACCCAACTGCATGCAGGCTTAGGCTAGGTGCCAGTCCAGTGTGGAACAGTGAGGGAAAATAGGTGTTTCAGATTCACACTGGGTAACAGCATCAAACGCCCTTAGAGAGGGAAGTGTTAGCCCTCAGCCCAGCTTTTGGTGCTCTGTAAGAGAGCAACTGCATTTGAAGTGTCCAAGGACAAAGCCTCAGCAGTATGACAGGCTAGAATTCCTGCCTATAACTGCAGTCGCAGAGCTGAAGGAAGAGCATTCACTTTACAAAATGTCTAAGGACAAAACATGGAACTCCAGTGCAAGCTGATTAACGGGCTGTGGAAGCCACAAGTTTACAAGAGAAAAGTCGTTGCTTTGTGTCCGTGAGCAATGCTGTGAGGTGCCTGGTTCTTGTTCCTTCAATCAGAGCTGCTCCATAGAAATCTGCATTTCCCCATTTCGCTCAGTGCACAGGCTACAGCAGAATACACTGATTAACAGCTTGCTTTTATCTAGGTGCATCTGCACAGGTGTCCCCCCATTTGCATCCCGCAGGGCTAGGTGTGGCTGAGTGGCCGTCTGGGGTCAGGCAGGCTCTTCTTGCTCCCTCTGTGTGCATGGCCTGCCCTGAGGAACTCTAACTTGCAAGTAAGACTCCAGACTCCTGAAAGCATCTTAACTGCTTTAGTATGGAAATCAAACTTCCTAACACCTCATCTTCTCTTCAAGGCAAACCCCTGGTCTGGGGAGAGTTTTCAGAGGAATTGCCACAATTCCTGTGTTTCTCTGTACCTGACCTGTGTTAGCAACTGGCTCCTTCACTTCATCATGTCTAATGTCACACAGCCTCGCCTCCCTGGGACACTCGGACCTGGTGGCATCTGTCACAGACCAGGAGACTGCTCTGCTCTTCAGCCCTGGGTGAGCACGACACAGACTACGTCATGGCTGACAAAAACAGCTGGGAAGATCCTGTTGCTTTCTTCTTTGGCTTCAGAGATCTGCTCCTCAGCCAGAAGTTAAAAAATGCCATGACTGTATCACTGCAGTAAGCAGGGTGCTAGGGTACAGAGCTAGTGCCACTGATGCTGCCCCTAAGCACGTCCCATCTGCTGCCTTCCCACAGACCTGCTGGAAGCCGGGTGGAGATGCTCACTGCCTGCTCTGACACAGAATGCTCCTCCACTGCCTCCTGGACATGCCAGCCATTTGCTTGCATATGGGCAAACTGGGACTAACCTAATTTCAGCCTCAGCAGAGGTGTGGGCAGCTTGCTCTTGTTCTGGAAGAGGACTTTGGGACTCTTGACCTGATATGACCTTCACTTTAATGCTTTTTTATAGCTTTATATTGCGAAACCGGTTTGGATGTAATTAGTTGTTTTTACTACCAAAAAGGGTGTAAAATCTGCATGTGACCTGCCTGCACTGCAGCAGCAGCAATACTCCTCACTGCTGCAGTAGGCAACTCAAGTTAGGTCACAGCAGGTCAGCAAATAATCTCCAAAGTATTGAATAATTTAAAGGGTAATTCAGTGGTCAAGGAATGTCAGACCTTTATAATTCCATAAATCATCACTCCAAATGATCTATAAATTGCATTAAACAATGAATTTTACAGTTTCCCCATTTACTGTCTGACATAAGTATGGATTTAAGGCAGGTAATTGTACATGCTCTGATTGTTCTGTTGATTTATATGAGAAGGAAGCCAATCTCCAAACAATGTGTAACAGTGTCCTACCTACCAAAGGATAATTCAATAGGACACCATCTCATGAACGCAGAGGCTCACACAGTTTTGAGCTGCTGTGTCCTTATGTTTAATTTGGAACACTTTGCACCGGATGAGCTTAAGTTTTATTTCTTAATTTTCTTTGAAAGAAATGAAGAATCTTACAAGCATTAAAATAATGAGCTGAACGAGTTCCATAGAACCGTCAAACATTTAATTCTGAGCAGAATCTGAGTTTTAAAAGTATTTTCATCTAAATATACTGACATTATTTTGTCTTCCTAATAAGTTTTCACTGAGCATGCCCAGTGTTATGTCAGTTTCTTTTGACTAATCTTCTTCATATTGCTTCTTTGAACATCTGATGTGATCACATTCTTTTTCTGTGCTTTCTTCCAAGTAACTTTGCCAAAGAACAAGTTACCGTGCGAGGTCAGGGATATGGGGATGCTGACAATGAACAGGCAAACCCTGAGAAGAGAAACTCAGTGATATCATATCCACCTTCCACCTCCAGCAGAGTAAAGGTGTCAGCCTCAGTGTCTGCTGTGGCCCGAAGCACACCCTGTTTCAGTCACCAGCTCTGCTAGCCAGTGCCATCTGATCAGAGGGGTGCAGCATGCCCATAGTGTTGCTGCACCCCAGAAATGCCAGCTGCCTCGCTGGGCAGCACAGTCACTTCACGGGTGATAAAGTCTTTTTTCTGAGGCTTGGTAATAGACTGCACAAAGTGCAGCAGACAGTTTATGGTGCTGATCTTATGTTCCTATTACTATTATGGAACAATGAAATCTAGAGGAAACTAATATATCCATTTATTTAACCCAGAAAACTGATGAGCAGATTATCCAAGGTTACTGTACCTGCTTCAGAGATTAAACATCATTTGGAAGTCAAAGGGCAACTATTTATCGGCTGCAATGTATTTGATTCAGAGCCTTGAGCAGGATTATATTTCTCATGGGTATTTGTGCTAATTTCAAAGGCTAGACTGACAGACAGTGTCTGAAAACAAAAGTATAGAGGGATGGATTTAAACAGAATGTTTTTCTTTCCAAAATCCAAAGTGGCCTTATTTTTCAGTTGCTGGACTGAAAAATACTTCCACGTCCTTGGAGGATCAAGGGCTATCAAAACAGACAAAAGGAAGATCTGTGGTTTTGTGGCATCACAGTTCACATGGTTCATATTTCTACTAAGCTCACTGTGCTGTTTCACAGACCATGTGGCTTGGGATTGCTTTCAGACACAAAACTATGCACGGAAGTACAGATTTAGATACAACCTAAGATACATCCACAGATATTTGGTGCTTCTGAACAATCTGTATTGAATCAAACCTGCTTATATTAAAGTATTAAGTACATGTTGTCTTTAGAAATTTTCAAAGGCATCTTTGGGAAGTTGTTATGTGGAAAATTTGAGTAATAGCTTTAGACCAAAAGACAGAATGCCATCTGAACAAACAGAGTCTGCATACTATCTGTTAGGGTGAGGGACTTTTTCCCTTCTGACTACGTAGCAGTATCAGTGGATCTTATTACTCTAGCACATGCTGTAAACAAAACACATCTTTCAGTTTCTTCTTCATTAAAACAACCAATTTATGCGTTCATTCAGAGCTCCCAGTGCAGTGTTCAGGAAAAAGCAATCTGCAAGGAAGGTCTGAGAAGACTTTAGGAAAAAGTGGGAAGTATTATTTGAATCCCCAGAGAGGACTGCAGTGTTCACCTGATGAATGGTAATAGCTCAGTTGCAAGTCCCAGTTGCTGGGTCATACAAATGCTGTGGGTTAGCCCAGGTAGCAGCTGGTTACAGAGCTGCTCTCTCACTCCACCACAGCAGGATGGGAAAGAGAACTGGGAGGGCAAAAGTGAAAAAAAACTCATGGGTGTTTAGAAAAGTCACTATATCCTAGACAAAACCAGTGATATAAAGGATCTGTAAAATGTGTTGGCTAATCATATGCAGTCACAGCAGATGCCAGGAGAAAACAGGGATTTCTAGGAGAAAACAGGGATTTCTAGGAGAAAATAGTAAGCAATTTGAACCTTCTCCTAGACAACCTGCAGTGAACAAGAAGATGCAGCTCGTAGCCTTGCAATGCATATCTGAGATGGAAGCAATATGAAAGCTTTTGCTGGATTTGAGTCATTCTCTTTAGCAATAATAATCAGCACTCTGAGCACTACTTGTAAAATAATGAATAGCTAGAAGAGGTGGCTTGGGACACGAATTCTATCAAGTTAACTCCATGAGTCCCTGAGCCAATGCCATGACTGATATGATCCACTCAGGGTTGCCATTCTGTTTAGGAGCAAGGCTTGTGCAGCTCTGCTCTGCAGTGTCACCTGTCAGCAAAGGCAAAGCTGGTAGAAGAGTGTGCATTAGTGACATAGGCATCCTTCCCAGTCCATTCCTCCAGGCCATGTCATGTTCCAAAGGCTTTTTTTTGCACAACCTCTGACCTGATCCACTGCCAAAATCCAGATGAAGGAACTCTCATGTCATTTTTCCCTACAGTACTCATTACTCAGAGAGAAGTAACGCTACAGCTGGGCCAGAGTATACAGCAAATGCAGTGCTCCAGCACTTCCATGAACTGTGTGTGTACGCTGTGAAATCCTTGGAGCCCACATCCTCAGCGAAGTGGAAGAGAAAGGATTCAGGCACTGGGAGTTACTGAAGTTCTAGCTCCACAGATAAAAAGTCTTACTTGGTGCTTTTCAGTCTTTTGCAAATTCCAGAATTCCCAAATCAGGATCATGAGCAGCTTAAAAGTCAGAGAACTAAGTCTGGACTCCGTTTGTTTTGCACAAGAACAGATAAAAGCAAGTGACCAAAGACAGACAGATCTGTGCCAGTCCTGCTCTGATTACAGCTGTGGAAGTTAAGATGCCTTGTAGGATGCTAGACCACACACTGTTCACATCTGAGCTCTACCGGTATCAGTAGATCCACCCCCCATTCCCCCAGTGGACTGCTACCTGTCACAAGGGTGTGCTGTGCACAGCCACACACCAGCCATCTGCACAATGTAAAGACGAACGACAGGGGAGGGATTTTCCCAGAGTAACACAGGTTACAGCCCTCTTCCAGAGCAGGCTCTTGCTGGGCTTCTTCCAGCACCTACAGCACCCCTGCTCCCGGCTTCCCTGGCTATGGTGTCAGCCCTCTCAAGAGGATCCCCTGCTCTGCATTCTTACCAGCACGTCTGAGAGGATGTGTCTGGAGCACTGCACGCTGGTTCAGAGCACGCTAAAGCCCCCTTAGTGCTCAGTGCTGGGGGACATTAGTTCTGGATGACTAATTATTTGGTTTAAAAACAGGTCTTTTGTTTCTTGGGCTATAAAGACAACATGACCACTTTCTGTACTTTTGACCCCAGGGAAAGAAAAGCCACAGATAATAGAATTAAACCCTCATTTCACTTGAGATAATATTTGTGTAAGCTCCCTTAGTAAAATGTCATGTACACTGCCAAGTCTGCAGGTTATCACTTCCACAGTTTGAGTGTTTGGAGACAGGGCTTGGAAGTAGGGGGTATTTGGGGGAAAGCTCTGAGAATTATAAGAGCTGTAACTGTAGAACTTTTTTCCTACTCAGCCCAACATTTCCTTCAAGACTTGAGCTCAGACAAAATAACAGGTAGGATATTTTTTATTGGCCCTACACAGAAACATTATATAAGGTTTCAAGGCCACACAGACAATTCTGCCCATTTTGGTAAGGCTCTGCAGCCTGCAGGGAGAAGAATCAATGCATTCAACCGTGATTCCAATTGTGCTCTTCTTTCAAGGGATTACTTTTAAAGTCTAAGCACCATGAAGCAAGAGTGCAAGTCCTCCCCATCAGCACTCAAAGATTTTTCCTTATAACTCTGAAATCACACCAACAATAATAAAGCTTCTTGGCCAAGTATTAGCTTGAGACATGTCATTCCATTCCAGGGAAAAAATGAGCTTTCCCTCCCTTTTCCTGCTGCAGTCCTGTTGTGTTTGGATGCTGATATGGTTTCAGGTAACCAAGATCAGACCCTTCAACAGCTCGGGAGCCACTCCTGCCATTGCCTTCTTCCTTCCTCATCATGTTATCTTTCTTAAAAGAGTATTGCTTTGTGAATTGCAGTACACATTCTGCAAAAATCACTAACAGAGAATTTCAAGCTCTGTTTGACGTAGGTAGCACTCTGAGAAAATTGGGCAATCGGATAATACAGACCTTTTTAGAATGGTTTGACTTCTCTTTAAGGAAATGGGGGTTAATAAACCTGGGCTTCAGAAAGTACAAGTCCATTCTTTAAATATTATCATTGGTACTTCTTATCTGCAGAACACAGCTCCAGTATTTTCAGTGAAGGAATCAAGATCATGCCCATCTTCTATCAAACCTGAACACACCTTTTTAGGGTGTGCCTGTTCATTCAGTAACTACTACAGTACACTGTCTTCCTGACCCACTGCTCCCCACTGTCTTGGCTTGTTACCTCCACGCAGGAGTGACAGAAGCAAAGCTCTGTCTCCAGGTACAAAGCTGGCTCGTGGGGTAGGCCAGGGGAGGCTGCTGGAGCCAGCAGAAGGAAAACGAGAGATAAAGGAAATAGCTCTGCTTTGTGCCATATGCTTCAGCATCTTGTTACAGGGGAAACCAGAGTCCCATGCACTGCCACGACTGAGCCCTGACGCAGTGTGCAGGTGGCACTTGGCCAGGGCAGATGAATGGATGGATCCTCCTCCCTGCAGCAGCTGCCTACAGACCGGGTCTGCTCCGACAGCGCCGCAACCTTGCTTGACACACTTGTCACAAGCACTGAGAAAGCTGAGCTGTGAATAAGCTCTGGGAATGAAACAGACACGGGTGTGATGAAGAAAATTTGAGAAAGCAATTAAAGAGAGAGATATTATGACTAAACTGCAGAACTCTGGGATTGGAACATGAAAAATAGTAGAAAGATCCTGAAGTAATGCTTCTTAGGTCCTCTTGGAGTTTACTCTGCTTCTGGTAGTGGCCTGTACACCATTCCCTGCCAAAAAGCAATACGACCTTGTAACAGGAAAGTGGCTTTGCTGCTCACGGCCTAGTCACAACCAGCAAGGACCAGGAATTGACTTGTGTCCATTTCCAGTCACAGCTGAAGCCTCAGCTCTTGGGCAGTACTAAATGCAGCCTTTGCTGTCCACTGGTCCAGAAGGCTTGAGTTTCTAACCATCAGGTGGATCATTCACTCCAAAACATTTCTGTAGTGATTGATGTATGTGTATGTATATATATGTGTGCATACATACATAGGTGAACACACAGAAACTAAGATTTGCCTGGGATTATCTCAGGAACTTGCATAGCTGTTAACTGGAATGACAGGCTGTGCATCACATCGATTACTCCAGTTTAAACCTGGCACACAGCCCACCACTGAACCCTAAAAGTAATCCTAAAAGATAGAAGAGTCTGTAATCTGGAAGGATGGACGTACAGCACACCCTTCTTAAGGAAATTGAGAATGCTTCTGTGGTTACTTAGTGTATACTATGCTATAATAATAAGGAATACAATAATTTCTTACTACAAACTTAAGGATTACTTGAACAGAAATCTTGAAAAAAACCCAACAAACCTATAAAACTATCCACAGCAGTTTAAACAGATTATTTTAAAAACCATAGTTAGGAAAGCCTTTTCAATTCCATTTGAGAAGGATTATTCAGACAAAATCTAAGAGAGCAGTTGTAGATAATGACTAGTTGTCTTACTGCTCAAGCAGAGTCCTTCACAGGGATTTCCAACTACTTGTCCTGTTTCCTCCCCTCCAACAGAAAGATAAATGGTCTTCAAGGTTTTTTTATATTCCAGATACTTAATATTGATCAACATGCAGGATACAGGAAAATAAATAAATAAACACATCTTTCAACTCTTAGTTTTCAGCCTTAAAAATGCTACTTTGGATACAAATATTATTTCTTCTCTTTTGCAGGTCTCTTGTAATAGACAAGCTGCTTGTGATGTATTCCATACTGGGACCAGCTCTAAGCCATGCATCTGTTGAATTTAGGAATAAAGAATGTCCATAAAATGTGGAATCAGAGGAGTGGCCTCAGGGGCATAATGGTGCATTACTTCTGTGAGATCAGAGTGTTTCACTAGAAGAGATAAATTGTTACATGAAAAGGGCTTCCATGGTTTTTGGTTCTGTATTATTTATTGTTTGCATTGCTTGCCCTGCTGTGTTAGATCCCACCACAGTGCTAGCTGAAGAGAATGTTCTGCACCTTGCTCTGGAGCTCACATTATTTGCCACTGCAAAGGAAACTTCTGCTGTAAGAGCAAGTTACATGCAAGAACATTTAATATGTTTCTCATCTAAGATCCTTGGGCCCCCCAACAAGTGTGAAAAGCATTCAGTTGAGGAATAACCTTGCTCACAAGAATATTTCCACTGTGTGCCCTTCTCTTTTCCTCCTCACCAGAGAGACATTCGTGTAGGTGAGGCCTCTGCAGGTAGCACTGGTGTTAACTATCCTAGAAAAATCTCTTTTACAAAGAAAAGGGTTTCAAACAGGTTTTCTCACTGTAGTTATAATGACTATAGTCTGTAGTTATTTACTTTATATCATTACTTTCTTAGCTGAAAATTAGTTGAGGCGGGGGCTCTACCCAGTATGAATAAGAAAGACTAAGTGATTTCAACAGGGACATTTACCAATGAAAATCACTATTTCTTCAGTGTCAGAAATGCCACAAACACTTGATTTGCATGGTTAAGATGATAGGAGATGGTGGCTGCAAGAGACAGATAGGGAATATCTGAGCAAGAACCATCTTAAGTCTCTTACCAATACTAAAATCACCAGGGAAATCCTCTCTGTGACAAAAGATCCTGCCCTGCACCAGGACTCTGCTTCTGTGGAGCTCTGCAGAAGGAGAACCTGGCCCTAAAGCTGTGCCCCCAAGAGTCTGCCAAGCAAGAGGCAAACCTTCTGGGCAGGTAAGGTAATTCCTGTGACTCTGTCAGGCTCACAGAGCTGTAAACTACCCAGATAATCCCACTTACTCATTCCCATATTAATACAGAGCTTGGTAGCTTCTACCTCCAGGTACTTCCCTCCAGAGCCTGTGATGGCCACTCAACCTGAGCAGGCTGCAGCCCCCTTGCTTTGCCTCCTGCCCATTTCACAGACCTGCACTACTCCTCACTGCCTCCTCTGTGAACAGCTGGATGAAGACAGGCAGAAGAAGAGAGGAAGGATGGGTAGGTCACTGAGTGACCTTGCTATACAGACAGCTGAATTTAACATCAGTCCCAGACACAGCTCCAGCTCTCACCCTTTTTAATATCAACAAAGAGCAAATATCCATTCTGTTCTGCTCAGGCCTTAATTACTAGAAGTCCCCAGGCCCTGGGAGGAACCACTAACCAGCTGTTATCAGACTTTATTATTTACTAGATACACCTGAAAACTGTGACATTTGTGAAGAAGGAGGCAGTGACCACTTTCCCTTCCCTGTGTGATTAGCTGTAGACAGATTTCTGAGGTTTATTCTTCTGTAAGGCTTTCAGCACAGTATAAACTCACAAGCATATCACTCCTTGGCTCTGTTTGATTACAAAAATATATGGATTAAAAGCTATTTGAATTAATTATTAAACCATCTCACAGGATTTATGTGTCTTTAGATTCAGGTGTCTGTATACATTCCTGCAGCCAGATTTGCAGCTTACTGCTAAGTGCCATTTGGTCTTTCCCATGCTCTGAGCTGGTATGATACCTGCCCTTTCTGAAGCTGGCTCTGACAGTCAGGCTGGGCAATATGTTTCTGTTTAATAACTTCACACATACAAGCAGCCTTGTCCAAAAAGGCAGAGTAGCACTGAGTGACAAGCAGGGATGGATTCCGCATGTTGGGGGGTGTCACTTTTACTAGGTAAATCAATACCACATTTCCCTTCTTATCTTGAAAGCTATGGGAGGACAAATTACATTAGCATGGATCTCTGCTTTGGCTCCTGCCATGCTCCTGCAGAACAGCAGGCTGCAGTTGACAGACCTTTGCTCTGCTCAGGCAGCTATTGGACAGGCTGGGGCAGAGCACGTTGGCCACGGGCAGTGGCCGCCTGCACACCGAGGAGCCAGCTCTGGATCCCACTGCTGCAGATGCTCCCTGAGGGCTTCTGCTGACCAGAACCTGATGTGTCCAGAAGCACCACGAACACTAACCCCACTCTACCTCTGCTGTTCTTTGACTCCTCAGAAGCCCACTCATGGGTTAAGTGGGAATTCTTGAGTATGAATTTATAGTTTATCTCACTTCCCTGAGAGGACTCTGGGAGTAACAAACTATGCCAGAAGAAAATGGCAGAAAATACACAGAACAGGACTACGAGACAAAAGCTAAAGCTAATACACTGCTTTCTTTTGTCCCTTTTCAGCACTGGCTGAATTCTCCCAATTTAAGTACTTCTGTCAGGAGAAACCCTGACACTTCTACCAGGTTTTCCAAGTCCTTACAAGACAGACACGTCAGTATAGTTTGTTCCCAGACTTTTACAGAGATCAGATTGCTTTCAGTCATGCCTTCTAAAGCCTGGCAAAGCTAGGATTGCCACTGGAAAACAAAGTGCCCGTGGAGACTGGCAGTGTAAGCAGCATCAGCAGCTGCCTTTGCTGTTCACCTGCAGCTGCTGACCAGCAGGCACGCGAGGTGCTGCAGACCCTCAGTGCACAGGGCATCTGCACACCCTGCACCACCCCGTGTGCATCGATGGAACACCAGTGGAATGGCACCGAGGATAACTGGCACAGAGCCACCAGTGCCTGTACCACCCATTTCAGTCTGCAGAAGCAGTGGCACATGGAAAACACACAGGGGGGATGGTTCCAAAGCGGGTTACCTGCCAGACCGTGCCTGGGAAGCGACTGGAGAATGCTAGCTGGCCTAACTCGGGACTCACCCACCTATTCTGCTCAAATAATATTTCAACAGCTGGTTTAGGTGCCTATGATGTCACCCCTGACACCAGGAAAACCATGGAAAATCCTAACCCCAAGTTGTGGCTGAAATAGTAAACAGGATATGGAATTTAAAATCTTTCTTTTAAGGTGCATTTAGCTTACATGCCTGCTGGAAAACATCTGAGACTTTATACTGCTTTCTTTGCATGGCTTTTGGTAGAAGTCTGTGAACCACAGTTGAAGTTACTGACTTTTATTCCCAAACCAAATATGGGTGCCCAGATATACTGCTAGAGATTTCACCAAGGCAATTCATTAATATTCTGAGAAGAAAGGCTCGTCAATGTCCTCTTTAAAACAAATGCCATGTAAGAGGATGTAGGACATAAAAACTGCATTTATATGCTTGGTATTGTTAGACACTCAACAAACTAGTCATAAAATGCAATTGCAGTGGGGTGAGATGCAGAAAAGTTGTCTGTACAGCCACAGCTTCATCACCCATGGGGACTTATCATATCTGCCAGCCCTAATCCACTCCAAAAATCAGTGCTGAAAAGGCCAAGTCCCTTCTGGGTTTTAAGCAAAGAAATTAGATGCAGAAAGGGAACTACATCCATTTTGTAAGGATGAGTACTAGGTCATGGGGTTTGATATTTTTTTGTAAAGAAAACCTTCCTGAGATAGTTATTCTCATGAATAGCCAAAACAGACATCCTTCTGACAATATAATTTGAAACTCCAGAAACATAGTTCAGGATCAATCCCCTGTTCACATACAATCTTTATTTACTTTGGTTTTAGTTTTTTTTGGGGGGGTATTTGCTTTTTGATTTGTTTTGTTGGTTTTTTTTTTCTATTAAGCTTTTTTCTTAGCTCAAATTTTACAGCACTGGAAGAAAAAAAAATCAGTATTGATCCTTTAAGGTTAAGAACTTGGTGCACTTAAATTATTCTAACCCAGAGAGTCTGAAATTTATAGTCCCTCTTGAACCTCCCTGCCTCACCAGCTTCCTTGGGAGGACCCTGCTGCAGGCTGCACGCCAACTGCAGTAAAATTTAAAGAGGTGAGAGAGAAACTTCCCAGAAAATATAAACATTTCATGGAAATGAAATAAGTCTTCCCTTATAGGAACTCACCTCAGCAAGCTTTAGATAAATGGAAAGGTATTCAGAATTGTAAGTGGATATAAAGTGTGGCGTTTTAGATACATTTGTTTATGAGCAATGCAGAAATGCACATTGTCTTCCCATGGCAGAGCCAAACAGCAAGGGGCTGCCAGTCCCTCCCCCGGCCCAAGGTCACGGGCTGCAGGCTTGGCTGGCTCTGGTTTATGCCTCCCTGCAGGATGGATGGCAGCAGCACACACCTTTGCCCCCCAGCACAAATCCCCCACCCGCTGCAGCCACAGCACTCGAGCTGGTGACATCAACACAGCCCGTGGGCAGGCTGAATTATCCCCCGTTGGAAGACACGAGCTCGGAGCAATGGCAGTGAGCAAGGCACTGGAAAGCACTCCTGCGTCCCAGCTCTCCGGCTGACACAACGCAGAAGGCTCCCGTGGCTGCACAATAACAACTGCAGAGAGAAATAAAGTGTGAGCACTTGAGAAGGGCTGTAAATTCCTCAGCCCCACTCACCGGGCACTGGCTCCCGAGGCTTGCTCCTCCTGCAGCTTTCTGTGACCCATGCTTCCTCAGAAATCTCGCCTCGTCCACTAAGGGTCTGGGAAGCTGCTGGGAAAAGAAATGCTGGGAACAGGGACACTTCAGAGGGGACCCTTTTGTCTGGGAAGATGTTGGTGAATTCAGGTCCAGTGGTGGTCCAGAAATATGAGGGGCTTGACACAGGTCCAGTGCTGCTCTGTTTCTGAGGGTCTCAGAAGCCTGGCAAATGGATCTGAACATCACTCTTCTGTCCATTCTGCTCAAGGCCAGTCAGCCCTTCCACAGCTAACACAGAGGAGTGTGCAGGCCCAGCCCCATGGGTGTGCTGCCCAGCAGTGAGGCCTTCTCTCTACCCCCATCAGCAGCTTTTCCTTGCAAACACTCAGCTGACCCCTCAGCATACCCACAAGAAACCACATGTTCACTCCCTGCACGCATTGAAATCACAGATAAATCGTGGGCTTCATCAGGCCAGAGAGGAAGGGCAAACTGATGCACTGGGTCAATCATTCCGTTTCACCAACCCAGGTTCCCAAGCTTCTGAAAACATTCAGCAAACTCTCTGCAGCTGAGTCCTTCTAAGGTTTCCCATGGCACTCAGTGAATTCACCTGCTGCTTCAGATGCTGCCTGCGTGGATGTCTCTGTGAGAATGGCACCAGCACAAGCAGAGCAGGGATGCTGCACCCCAGCAGGCCACTGAGTGTCAGAGGACAGGTGCTTGGGATGTTTCTAATGTATCAAGAAGGGCAATTGCTGTCCTTGAAACACCAAACAGAGACACTAGCTAAGGAGGAGATAAAGCAGAAGCTTCCGAAATACAGATGAAGCCCAAGAGCCATGCAGTTTGGAGAGGCTGCTACTGAGATTTTGGGAGTTCTGTCTAGGAGAGCAGCACATGAGGCTCTCTCTTTGAAATCAAGATGGAAATTTTCTTCCTGTTCTTCCACACCTGGAGAAGTAAACACATATGCATACAAACCAGGGCTGACTGTGCTAAAAGTGCTGCACTGGGGAGACAATGGTGAGTTCTGCTATGGGGCCAGAGTGACTGGGCTGAGTACTTCAGCTCTCATTCACTTTTGAAAGCAGTTGCCTGGATTTGGCTTTGACTGCAGTTGACTTTGTCTCAAACCCTTAATCTATGTGATCCTTGGTTCTTGCTCAGTCACAGAAGCCCAGTTGTACTCCTTGTCTTGTCTATTTAGCTGTGCACCTCAGGACAAGGGACTGCCTTCTATTCCCATGTCACAAACATCCAACAACCCCTTTACCTTTGTCAGGACCATTGAATTATTATTGTATTATGATTGTTACTTGTGCATTCTAAGAGGTGATTAGGCCCTGAATTCCATGTTATCAATGTAAAATAACAAGAAGAAAAAAGTCACAAAGCCTGACATTTCCACACACAGGAACTATCTGTAGTGGTTTCTGAGTTGAGCTTTTTCTTTCTCACTTGTTTCTACAGAAATGTAAAATCTGGATCATTTAGAAACTTAAACCTATGCAATGTTTGTGCATAGGAAATATATCCTATGAGTATTCAGCTCAGATTTTTTCTAGAGGTTGAGGGTTTTTTTTCTTTTTACAGTGTTTCTTACAATTAACCAACCTCAGGCCAGTCCTTGCTCAACAATTGAAAATTAGCTCCATGTTTACTGCCATCACTAAGAGTTCTATAAAGTTCTTTTTAAAGGAGATTTAAGAGACAATAAACAGCAAGCTTGAAGAAAAAGTTGTCAAAATATACTTATGGAAAGGAGACAGTGTCACTGCACTCCTTCATGAAAGTTTGGGGATGGCTCTAGGGGGAAGCATCACAGGACATAAATCTTTATTTTAATCTTTTAGCCAAGAGCCATATCTTTCCAGTCAGCTAATAGCATTTTGACAGGGTGTGCAGCTGAATTGCTATGAAAGCAAAGTCAGGGATACTGCAAGAAGATTCAGTAGTTCAGAGGCAAAATTCTCTGCAGCCAGTGCCTTTGCAATGGGGGCACTGGTGTGAGCCTGCCCTCCAAAAAAGCTTTGCTGCACACAATTTATTTTAGAAGTTTTAGGGGTGAAGCTCCAGATCAAACAAAGCTGCCACTGCTTTATCCAAAAGCAGAGTATGGACGGGGGGTTTGCAATGCCTCCCTGCCTCTCGGGGGGTCTCAGTGCTGGGCTACCCACGGGTGCATGGCCAGAGTGGCACCTGTTTCAAGTCACAGCCAAGCTGGCCAAGGACAGTTTCTCTTGAGCCTTAGTCCATGCTTATATCTGTGCTTGTTCCTTTTCTGCTAATGAGATGCCAGCACCTGGTTACCTGCTGTACCTCAGAGGGGCTTCCTGTGGGCACAGAGGACTAGACACATGTTCTCAGAAACATGCTTTAGCACTCTAAGAAGCCATCACTTACAGAGTCTGCTGCAGAGCTGCCCCCTGAGTGTGAGCACTGCAGGAGAGGGAAGAGAAGCCAAGGGTGCTGTCACTGTTTAATGTATCTGCAGTCTCCTGGAGGCATGCATGGAGGAGCAGAGGGGCAGCAGCAGTGCTGCAGCTTCACTCTACTTTGTGACATACTACATACAGAAGAGAAAGAATTGCCTTGTAGGGAGCATAAATCAGGGGCTGCTTTCAACTTTTAAGATAAGGTAAAGTTTGTATGAATATAATTATAGCCTCTGATGCAAATAAAACAAGATGTGACAGATACAGAAGGCTGCCAATACTAAGCTAATGCTATAAAACTCCAGTAACTAGCAGTTGGCAGGAAGTTCAAAGAAAATTTTATTCTCTCCTGACATTGATATTGTGTCTAAGATATCTTTTTCTAAAGCATTCTGTTGAATTTCACATACTTTTTAAAACAATGATTAGTTAGGATTGCCTAGAGCTGCATCATTTAAGCTAAATTTATTAATTCCAAAGTACCAAATAATTCTTCCCAGTCACCAAAAAGAAGCTCTTTGTGGTATTTGTTCCTTGACAGTGATGTTGCATTTTCATATGACAAACATATATTCAATTTTCCAAATTCAGAGTAATTGAGGTTATTATTTAACTTCTAAGTTCTGCATCCCTCTCAAAGACTCCTTCCCTCTACACAGACAAATGCACAGAGTTTTATACATACACAGACAGGTAGGTTCACCCAGCAGCAATGAAGAGTTCAGTTCCTTCACATGCTGAACAGAAACCTGTGGTCACAGGGACCTTAAATCAAGAGTAGATGTTCTGATTCCTCCTCACCCCAGCTTAGCATGTCCCCAGACCACCATCTGTGGAGTCTGAGAAGTTCCACGTTGGGAAGAACTGCTGTTTGTTGATCTTATGATCTTCCCTCAACATCCATGGCAGCCAGCCAGAAGCAGGACCGCAGACTCCAGTCCAATCCAGTATGGCTGGGTGCCCCAGTGCTCGTTAAGAGCCTAGCTTTCAGGCAACCTCTCTGACCAGTGCTCTTGACTTCTCTTGCCTTATCAAGAAAGAATTTCTTATGTCTTTTCATGGAAAAAAAAAGGTTAATTATGAGGCACTTCAGAATCTGCAGCTTTAAATTCCCTGTCCTGCACGTTGAGGGTTGTGTTCACATATGTGGGCAGCATCCTCTATAAGGTGTGCAGGTTTGACAGATACAGCAACACTATTCCTGTGCCAGGTAGAGGTGTTGGATAAGGCACACAGTATCAGAGGACTGCCCAGGACTTAGGGATTCTGCTTCCCTCTCTCTTAGAAGTTACCCAACTGTCCCTTATTTGACTGCTCAGATACTCACCAAGTAATCAATCACCATGACTCCTCACAAAGATAACGTTCTGAGCAAGAGTAAATTATAATGATGAAGTCTCCAAGGGGGTATTTAGCAAACTATAATTACAGAAGGTTACTATCTATGACACTTTCAACTGCATATTCCTTATCACCAAGTCTTCCACAATTTGTAACCTTAATTTATAGTCTCCTGGTGTATACTTGCCTTACAACTTGACAAATTTCTCTGGTCTGACCCCTAAAATGCTCAGAAATTAGGTTGCCTGATACACATACATTCTATGTTTGTAAGGCTGGATGCTGTAAGAATGATAATCACCACCATCACCACAGTGGTGGTTTCATAAGCAGGGTTATATGATTGCCACAGAGGTTTGCAGCCAAGGCTTGCATTGTTTTCACTTTGAAATATATTTATTTTGTTAGAGCACATTTTACCCTTGCAAACAGAGCAAGGTGAAGGCTGCATTGGTCTTCAGTAGCATCTCTGTGTCTCTGCAACAGCCTCTCTCTGCATGAGGTGCATGACATCTCAGGGGCATCACAGACCGGTGTGCCCCTCCGTTTGATGCCATCTGAGGAAGGCTGCTTGTAAGCACAGCTGCTCCCTTCCCCAGCCATGCCACCTGCATGCTCAGAGCAACATAGAACAAAGCACTATTTTCTGCTCCCTAAGTAAGGCAGTTCCTGCTCTTAGACTGGGACAAGGTATTCTGTGGTGAGCTAATTCCAAAAAGAAACTTTCCTTTTGTCACCTGGTCTCAAGCACTGCCTGCTAAATGTCCCTCCCCACGTCCTGGCACTTGTTCTAGTCTGAGGTATCCTGAAGGGATTAGAGTGCCAAGGAGACCAGAGGATCCAATGCACCCACAGCACAGCAGCCAGCAGCAACTTGCCCAGTTGGTGCTGCCAAGTCAGAAGCTCTGAGCTGCTGGGAAGGCCATGTAGCAGCTGTGGGTCACACTGTTCAGTGAGACAATTAATGCAAACAATTACTTTCCAAGAACGTCTCATGTAATGAATCACTGGGTGATTAACCTGAACACTCGTAATGTATATTCCCAAATCAGTACTGCTTGAGGAATCCCCAAGGGAATAATTAGAAGTGCATCACATGGAGAAGCATGTAATGCATTGCTGGACCCTAATAAATA
This sequence comes from Corythornis vintsioides, assembly GCA_025447755.1. NCBI lineage: Eukaryota > Metazoa > Chordata > Aves > Coraciiformes > Alcedinidae > Corythornis > Corythornis vintsioides. The sequence goes on along the minus strand of JAOEGS010014905.1, from coordinate 34,446 downwards.
CAGAGACTCCCTCGAATACTGTTAGCAATTTAGAAATGAGTTGGTGGATGGAAGACAAAAGAGTGGCAAATGTGTGGGCAACTGATGTTAATACCTTGCTATGAATTAGAGAATTTGTGTATCTCTTAATGGCATTAAGACTGAAGATGTGAAGCAGAGAAGGAAGTTATTTAAATTCAATGGTCAGCTTGTTTCTAGATAAGGGATTTGATCCTGCCTGTGGCTAGCCTACCAGTCTGACTCGCTTCCTATATACTGTAGACCCTGCTGCTGTCTACATAATCTGTGATACTTCATACTTCAGTCGCTTTCTAGTTAGCCACTTAATTCCATCCTTGAAGCAACCCCAGCAGAGCTGGCTGAGTACTTATCACAAAGAATACTCAAGGCAGCAATTAAGCACTGTGACAGTCTGTACCCCTACACAGCAGAGCTGGTAGGCACAGCATGATAGATCAGCGAGCACAGCAGAAGACACATTTATTTGAAAATGGGCAAATGTGGACACTGACAAACTGGCTGAGTAGAAGCAGCTTCCCAGCCCTGATATGGGATATGGCAGCAAGATGCTATGAACTGTGATGGACTGTGGGCAGAAGTCAAGTAACACATTTGAGGCAGTGAGGAGAATCAGTGGAATGATGAATAGAGGGGTTAGGTAAAAACAAAAAAGCAGAGAGAGAAAGCCTAGAAAAGCGGGTTGCAGTACTGGAGCAGAAAATGATGAGAGGTTTCATAAGAATTTTTAAATACTAAATTGAAACTAATTCAAATAACAAGTGAATTCCTGACATCTTTCCATGTACCTACAAGTCTGTTTGTCAGGGCATCACCATGTATTTGCTTTGTTACAGTACAAGGTCAATTATTTTGTATCATCCTGTTTATATTAGCTATGAGCCAGATGTTAAAAGTGATGATCTCATGCCTCTTTTCAAGGTCAGGGATACAGCCTGTGTGCGGAGAGAAAACAAACTCAGTGTTGGGACTATTGTTCCTCAACTGTTCCATGGACTGTCCACATCTGCTGTGTTTTCAAAAGGTGACAGCTAAGTTCTCTGCAAAGCTCATCCCCTCCCCCTGCCATTTATTTAATTTCAGATCAAACAGATCAATATGATGCTCGAGGCAAAGCTGTAGGGCAAGCACCTGGCTCCGATCCCCCTGGTCCTTCATGACAAGCAGGTTCTTAGAGGTTACTGTACATTGATGTAAAGCTAAATCAACCCTATAGTGCCTTTACCAGGGGGTTCAGAGGATGGGGAATGGGTACCAGTTAAACGTCTAGGGCACATGAAAGGGTTTCCTATCAGTTTCACCAGGGGGAGAAGAAAAAAAAGCCAAATATGGGGAAAAACAATAAAAGGAGACATTTGTCAGCTGCTGAACATTCACCACCACGTCTATGGGAAAGTCCTGCCCTGCTCCACCAGACTTGCCCTGTAGTCTGCTGACTGCTATCTGGAGATAATCAGCAATGCAGAGGTGCTACTCTGGCTCTGTGAACACAGCTTTGCTTGGACAAGCAGCCTGTGTCTGCACAGGGTGTATCAGCACTGCTGCCCTGGGAGGCACAAAGCCTCCTAGCTCAGCCCTGGGCAGGGGCACAGGGGCACAGCAACTGGTGATGGGGCAGGGACTGGAGATCTGCCAGCTCCTGGCACTGGGAGTTGGTTACTAATAAATTAAGCTAAGATAGCTCCTCTTAATGCCCATTGGGTGGAAAAGCTCCCTTTACGCACCTAAGACGGTGAGAAGACAAATAATTCACTGTCCTGTATATTTACTGCAGAAAACATTTCAGGTACTGCTTTTGTTGTAAGAAGGTTACAACAGAGATACACATCCACCATCCACCATCCACAGTTTCTTTCCTCATAAGGATGAAGAGAACATTAAGTGACCTTCCTTTCCAATAGGATAAGAAATCTAATGCCAGCTTAAGAAACTTTAAAGTTGTTAGCAGTTATACATTACTGGCAACATATTTTATACTAGGCAGCTATGAAAAAAAGTCATAAAAAATGCAATTAAATGTCCGAACTGTTGCTATTTTGGAAATTAAAACAACACACACTATGCTTGCTGCAGCTTATATTACTTACTTATGACTTGTGCACAGTTATTTTCACCAGTTTAACCATGCTTCTTTTCCATAAAAGTCTGCTGTTAACAAGTCCTTTGGGAACCCTGAAAATAACAAGATCGGCAATAAAAAAATTAATAACACTGAGAGAAAACTGAAGTTAGGAAGGCTTTTTGGAGCACATTAAAGATTCTGTTTTTTAAAAAAATAGTTAAAAAAAAATAATAAAAAAAGAGAAACCCTTCAGTGCTCAGTAGCAGGTAAACCTGAGCTACCATTGCTGAGAAGGGCAGCCAGGTCTTCAAGACTGCCATGACTTTATATGCACATGATTTTGTGGTTAAGAATGCTACTTGACCATCTGATGCTGCATTAAAGAATCTTACTCCTTTGATAGAATTGTACACAATGCTATGGAATACCAGTGAACATTAGTGATGTTTACACAATTTCTACATACAAATTTTTCCTGTACATGAGAAATTCTAGAGGTAGTACTGCCCAGCTCACTAAGATGAAGGTAGAAATCATTTAAGGCTACAGTGTTCCAAACAAAGAGGGTTAGGGAGAGACAGACAGGCAATTACACAAACAAAACGTGTTACTGAATATTACCAACTAGTAGAATGCTGAATTCTGAACGTCTGTGGTTCAGAAGACAATGTTTTCCTTTTCCCTGTTGCCCAGGATTTGTCACATATTTGTCTAACTGGGACCCCGATGGGAGGTGTGTGTTGCAGGACTATAAAGAGTTCTAAAGATTTTTCTGTTTTCAGTGGAAATGGCAAACTGTTTGATAAGGCAGAAAAGACAGTTAGCAGCATATATTTCTATCCCAAGTGTTAGAAAATTCACCAAAATTATTACATTGATGGAAAGTGATGAAACAAATTTCATCGGAGTGAGTTTGAAGGTATCTCAAGAGCAGTATTAAAGTCAGATATTTTTATATCAGCAAATCCAAATAATTTGCATCCAAGCATTCAAGAAGAAATAAGTAAAGATTGACTAGAATTTTCAATGCTAATTCTTTCAAGAAGCCTTTGACTATTTGGCAGCCTAGAAGAAAATTAATTTTTATTTAGAAAGAGTATATGAAGTAGTCCAAGGATTTATGAGCCAGTAAAACCAGCCTTCAATTTGCTATTATTTTGACAATGGTTGAAAGGTAGACTTAGAATCTGCCCCAAAGTTACAGTTATGGAGAATAATTTTGAGACCAAATCCATCTTTTTTTCCAAGTGGCTTGCTAAGATTGATACATGTGCTGCTGAAAGAGGCTTCACTACATTAACTGACTTGTTATAAGACAAAATGCAAATTCACTGGTGGCATCAACACTAACTTCTGAGAATGAGCTTGCCCATTGAAGCTGCCTGACACGGAGCTTTCTCGGGAGGCTTTCCACCCTTGCTGCACCCTGCCTTGTTCCAATGCAAGTGTCTGAGACCGCTCTGTCAATCGAATCTTTGCAGCTACCTGCGTTAAAAATCACCCTCTTCAAAACATGTACAAAACAAATTCATTATCTATCTCTAAAGCACACACAAGCTGCTTGATGTGATGGGAACAACTCTGACGACAAGCTGTAAAATCCCTGATGTGTGCGAAGTCCAGACTCCACAGCCCTTTAAACTGCAGACTTAGGTGAGATGTATTTTAATAACTAAAACATCCTCTGCCAATATGAACAAAGACTAATAGACTATAGAATTCTACATTGCCATTAGAGCTGATTATTTTCTTTTTCATTATCCCAGCAGCCAAAATGTGTCAGGCAACAAACAAATGTGAGTTATACATGGGTTCCTCGAGAGAGAAAACAGAAGGATTGCCACACTAATCCTGTTATGCAGGAAAGTTTGTATGATTTGAACTTTAATACAGCAGGCAATCAGGTGCTTACTAAATAGAATCATAGAATCATATATCAAATATCATATATCAAATACCAATTGTACATGAAGTGGCCAAACACCTGGGTTTATAATCAAAGATTGCTGGTAGAATTTTATAGTCCTGCAGCAGTAGCATCCAAGAGCTATATCTACTGACAGCTGATGTCAGTTTATGGACTCAGAGTAAAATGCTGGTACTGACCAAATTAAAGGATAAATAATCGTGCATTACTGACATTTGCTATTGCTCATTCTCTCTAAAGAACACTTCATGTAGCTGAGAAGCAAAATGGTTAACTAGTGAACTGACATCTGGTGCTCTGAAGGAGCCAAGAATGTTACTGCAGAGGTCACAAGGTGAGTTGTGTAGTCCCGGAATAAAATGAACCAGGACATTTCTTGTGCAGAGTATCACATTTCTGAGCATACTCTTGACATCTTGTCATGTACACATCACCACTGTTATAAATGAGTCATAATAGCAGTTCCCTTTGAATGCAGTGCTTAAACATACAGTATTCTTCCAAATCATTCCCTGGTTTTGAAGGGATTTCAAAGCTATACATTTTTAAAGCAGTATGCTCAATAGGAATGAATAACGAGTCCCTGCAAGGTGTATGCAACTGACTAACCAACACAAAGACATTTGTACAACTTCTCCCACCTTTTTAATTAGCTCTTCTGTTACCTACACAGAAGAAAGAGAGAAGCATTATCTCTAGAATCTCCTTTTGAAATGATGAGGTGTAAAGTGTTAGAGCTCTTAGCGGTGTTTAACTGGGAGAAGCACATTCTCTGTGCTGCAGAGCAGAACCACGTTCCAGCAAGCCCAGGGGAACAGCCACGGCTGGCTGTGGAGGTCTGTGCAGAAGGCACAGATGGTCTCTGTCTGACACACAGCTCCCATGCTCCATGTGTGCCCCAGTCTGTGTGACAGCAATGCCCCAGCAGCACCCCGGTGCTGAGAAGCCAGCAGAGACTCAGAGGTGCTGGTTCTGCTGACACGTAGCATCACCTACACTGTGGTCAAGACATCATTTCAGATGGGTGGGTGTTAGGCTGCTTGTAACCCAGCTGTGGAGACAGCCCAAACACCATCTCATTTCACCTTTCCCTTTGTGAGTAATCACTGTGCAGTCAGATGGCACTGATGAAGAAATGCCAACCCTTCCTACTCCACTGATCAGATGGCTGGAAAACCCTTTCATTAGGTGGTGAGGAGGAAGAGCAAAGAGCACACTTGTCTGGATGCAGTAGTGGAAGGGAAGCCAGGATTTGTAGGGCAAGATGATGTTTTTGATTGTATCAGCTGGTACAATAGGGTCAGAGCAGCTTCTGGGCACACAAGCTTTCCTCCTGTATGAAAGAGATGCAAATGAGAGACAACAGGAGAGAGAAGCTCAGACTGGAGAGAGACAAGGTGCAGCAAAACCTTCTCCTTCACATCATGCTGGCACCTGGACACTCCATGGGTCTCATCTGACTTCCCCTGCAGTGTCAGCTGCTTCCTAAACACACTGATTAGTGCTCGTCCTACCACAGCAACAGCTTTCAATGTCTCTGAAGATGTGAAATAAACCATGGTTGTTATTTCTTCCCGTTTGAAACCTGCTAAGCACGCTAAACATTCTGTGAATTCCAGGGGATGGGCATGGAGAAAAGCTTCCTACCTAGTACTGCATTTCTTGTAAGAAAGAATAAATGTCAGCACACCATTTTCTGTAGACTTTTTAAACTTCTCATTATTACATTCTCTCTCTCTCACCTCTTCTCTAGACAAAACCAAATTACATACAGTAAAACTGAACCCTTTTTGTTGTCTGCTTCTGGACTCACTGATCTTTGTATTGCATCCTTTTTAGAATGAGAAGTGAACAGAGTAGAGCTCTAGAAGCTCCGAGGAGCCTGAGAAATGCAATGATAACCACTATTATTTGTTTGCCTCATTTTTATTTACCACTTAGGATAAGGGCTGCACTTTTTCTGCAGATTTTGTTCTCCCAAACCCTATGTTTTCCTTCTTGCCAGCAGGGAAAATATGTTCTCACTCCTCTATAAGTGTGAGGGCACCCAGGGATCCTATATCCACACTATCTCCACTTACAGAGAATTTACTTTGTAGAGACTCTGCAGCCTTATTCCAATGCCACTGGCACCTGGTGAGCACTCCAAGACTGAAATCCTGGTCTAAACAACATCTCTCTCTTGTGCTTTTACATTTATTTCCTTCACTTTAAGCTTTCTGTCACCAGCAGCAAAAACACTAAAGGCACCTTATCACCAAAGTAGTTATACTGCTCAGAAAAACTTCAGTCGAATACTTCAAAGACACATTTATTATAAAATCCATATTTGATCCCAGGTAGTTTCCCTTGGGAAGTTCATGTGCATTTGTTCCAAATGTCCTTTTTAGTTCAGTAGCTCTGTAACATTTTCTCTGGCAATCTGACATCTCCTGACCAGCAGTGACACTACAAATCCAACAAGTTATTGATGGTTTTATGAGTTGCATCTGAGAGACATCAATTCAACTAAGATGTAAATAGCTTCTATGGGCCTCATAAAGTTGCCTCTGACATCTGCTCTGCTCAATGCACAAGGCACTGCAAGGCCAGCACTGCAGTGCCAAGCCTGTGCCAGGAGCAGCACTGGGCTGCCCGGGGTGCTGACAGCAGTGCCAAGCCTGTGCCAGGAGCAGCACTGGGCTGCCCAGGATGATGACAGCAGTGCCAAGCCTGTCCCAGGAGCAGCACTGGGCTGCCCGGGGTGCTGACAGCAGTGCCAAGCCTGTCCTATCTTCCTTGTGATACCAAGGGTGAAGCACCAAGTCAACCTGCACAGGCCAGTCTCCACAACAGGTCCAAGGCATGAATAGCCAAGACTCAAGGATTACAGACCAGATTATTTCACAGTGCATCCACCCATGATCCATAAACAACTTTTAGCAAAGCCTTTTTTTTTTTTTTTTCAAGCTTATTAGCTGTTTAATTATTTCAAAAATATTTCCTACTCAGCAACAGTCTATACAGAAAAATAATCTGCTAATATGGTTAAGAGCCATGCAGGAAAAGTTATTTTTCCATTCAGGAAAAGAAAAATAAAGAAAGCAAGCTATTCTTCCATGCAGGAAAAGCTGTTTTTCTAGCTGCAGTGTGGCAGAAGCCCCACTGGTCATATCTGTGTTTTTACCCAAAGGGAAATGAGTGGTTAAGGAGCCTCCATCTCTGCTTTTTCCACCACAGTAATGTCCATTTCCAATCCCCTCTGTGCTGAGATCTGAGTGTGCAGATCCCTCCCAGTGTTTTGGGTTGTACTGGGAGCTGGCTCTTCATCACCACTACTTTTCGAATATCTATTGTCAACACTGACAAATGTGCAGGTCTGCCTTCAAACAAGAACTGGAAATATTACTGGGATTATCTTGCATGTCAATGTCACTATCCAGTCACTTAACAATCACTCAAAGAAATGATATAAAATATCACTTTTTTACATAGATGAATAATAGAGTGTTTGTCAGTCACTTCTAGGCTGACTGAGCCCCTTTAACTCTCTGAAACTAGAGTCCTTTTTTTTTCCAAACCTCCCGAGAAAATGTTGACAAAACAGGCAATTTTCTGTAATTTCTCTGCAAGCTTCTGTCAGCACGAGAGGCAGCCAGAGCCCGCTCATTTCAGATAACACCACGGGGTAACCTTTGACATCCACCCCCTCACTGCCTTTGGAGGCTCCTCTAAGTGCAACAGTTGTGTCTTTCAGGTTGCAGGATGCAGCCCCACAATTTGGGCTCTTGTTCGCTGAAGGCAGCCTTTGTTTCCCAGCTGACTAAGAAGCTCTTATAAAAGGGATAAGAAATGTAGTTAATAGCTTGAGAGTGGCCTAATCATCAGCTGCTATTACCCCTCCAATATTAGGGAGGATGACAGACCTATCAATAACAGAGCCCCAGGTGAGGTACGGGAGCTGATAATGTGAACTTTGGCTTGATCTTTGCTCTGCAGAGCACAGCACTTATTTGAAAGAGAAGGCAGCATCTATTTTTTTTGTCATATTGTGCCAAAAATCATTCAGCTGAGCAGCTTTCGTTGTGTTTTTCTATCTTAAACCACTGTGATTTGACCAATTTAATTTATAATCAGAGATGAAAACTTAACAACTCTTCTATCAAACCATGTAAGATGGAGACACACACCTGTGTGCTCCTGTCCACTTACGTGATAGTAAGATGAGGTGAAATGCAAAAGCAGGGCTCCGTGTGCTCCTCACCCTTATCTACATGCGGCTGCAGTCACGTACACACATGGATTTGTGCACACACACCTCACACCGATAGTGGCTTCCAAGCAGACAGAGTTTCCTCGAGTAAACAACATACAAAAGCTAAACACAGAGCAAATGCACCATAGTATCAGCTTATAGTCAAGACAAACTAAAATATCAGTGAAAAACACAGACTAGTGCAACTGGATATGCCCGTGCTCGAGAACAATGCCTGGTAACACTGCACAAGAGTCTGGTTTAGTACCAAATAACCTCAGAAGTTTTTAGTTTTTTTGTCCCTCCCAGTGGCCAGCAACTCCTGTTTCAGAGGGAGTGCAGGAGCTCCACACTAGGGACAGGAGACACATCATATCCTGCTCAAGCCATATTAAATCATGTGCTACCTACTACTTCAAGGTCTTCCACAAGTATCTTTATTGGCAATATACATACAGCTCTTGTGAAAATCCAGACATAAGGAGCTCCCTGTGTCACTGAGCTCACCCTGCTTGTTCAGTTACAGTGAAAGTTGCTGTTCTGGTGATGCAAGAGAAGAAAGACATCTTCCCACACTGATTTTTGTCTCTTGGAAAGCACAGGTAACGGTGCTGGACTACAAGTCAGAAACCCTGCAAGCCAGCTCTGTGAGTGCTCCAGGTACCTTGTGCCAAGGGCAGAAGCAGGACCTCTGTCTGGTGTCAGAGGGTATGGTACAGTTCAGACGACATTGTCAGTGCTGCCTGGAGCCTGCACGTTATCATGCTGTTTTTCCACTGGCTGCTTTTCTCCTGGAGGCTGATGGTCAGTCAGGGACCTGCCCCCCATTCCACCCACACATAAAGGTTAGGAAGGGCTGTCAGCCCAGGGAGATCCTCTTCCTTGGTGGGAGGAAAAGGAAAAACATCTTCACTCCTTCCACCCTGTGCTAGGAAAAGAAGGAGGGTATATGATTTTAATCCTGACTGGGGCACCTCTCTAAGAGATGAGACTGGGAGCAGTGTGATGGGGGAGCTGAAAGAGCCAGGGCTGATGAGAGGCAGAGTGGTGGACATGTTTCACCAACTGCTCTCCTGAGTGTTTGCTGCCTCCCTCAGAGAGGGGAACTTAGGATAGGCCTTCATCACTACAGGCTTAGCTCCAGCCCTGTGGAAAGTGGCTGGAGTCCTTCCACAGGATGCAGCGTGCCTGGGGTCTGGGGCTGTAAACTACTGTTGCTGAAGTATTTGGTACTGGGACTAATCCACCTTTTGTCATGACCCTGGGAAACCCAGGATGCAAACCACAGAGTCCTCAACAGGAAGCTGCATGCTCCCGTTGTGGGGCACAGAATGCTACCTTAGAATTTAAGAGTGATCACAGGTAAACAGATTTTCTTAATTGTCAAACTATGTTTAATTTGGTTTGTTTAAAGAAAAAAATATAAATCCATTTAATCCTTTTCTTTTGAAATAAGGGAACCTTTAATATAGCCAAAGTGGATGCTGTTTTTAAACAGATCAAGTCTTGTGAGAATGGCTTTGTTTTCATCAGGTATTTAACTGGAGTTTTGTTACTAATGCTGGACTTATAGTAGCTAAAGCCAATATAATACTTTCCTGAAATATTACTCAGAACTGCTTAGGCTAATATTTCCAAAGCCAGAATTCTTTAAAAAGCTGAGGGCACAATCTCAGATGGCTCAGAGCCACATAACACAAAGTCTCACACTAAAACTTCTTTTACTCTAGGCAAGTTTGTATTAAACTACTGTGGCAACTCTTACATCAGCTCCCGCAATGGCAGCCTTTTCCTAAGCATTGGTCATGGCAGTCTGAAAAGTGTAAGAATTCATAATCCTAACACTCCTGAGAGGATACAGTGAACAGATTGGGATCTAAACCCAAGGAAATGAGAGCCCAGGAAGAAATAATCCCTTCAAATGCCAGAAGCATGCAAAAGTAAAGGAGCCACCCCAGCTGTACTCTGGGGCCCTCTGTGATTTCCTGGCTCAGAGGATTAAGCCATTCACTGCAGACACTGCTTCGTCCAGAGGGAAGAGCAGTTCTGAACCAGACATTTAGGCCCACGAGCAGCCCCAACAGCCACAGCACTTCCATGGGTGTGGGAGTCTTACCTTGGCAGGGCCAGTCCCTGCCTCACTCCACTGACCCATCCCTCAGCCCTGTGCCAGCCTCGCAGCTCCCAGCAGGAGCCCTGGCACACCAGAAGCCTCACACAGGGGCATGCAGAACACCTGCCACGTCACATCAGGGTGTCCCAGGCCCTTGATGCTGTGCTGAGAATGACAGAGGGACTGCACTCCAGCCACGCATGCAGCATGGCAACGGGCAAGACAGGTCTGGAGAGAGGCACTGGCTTTCTAGAACCAAGGACGGGCAAGATGCTGACCAACTTGTCTGTGCTTTTCACATGCAGTTCAATCGACTGCCTCCTGGTAGCTGCCACATCTTGTCTAGTCTAGGATGTGCACTTGGAACATCCTCCTTTGTCTGCAAGAAGTCTGTTTTCTGTGAGTCAGGAAGGTTTGATGTTTCCATTGTGTCGCAGCAATGCCATTAGTTATATTAACTACTCTCAATCCAGAAATGACAATCCAGCATATCTCCAAATTAGCCTTTTTATTGAAATCAATAAAGGAGAGAACACATGACACTAAACTATTTGGTGGCAGCTTTGTTATAAACTCATTACTGAAAAAACAGCAATTGGACAGACCTTTAACCACTGTCATTGATTCCAGCGCAGCAGGAGTGATCTATTGAGTTAATCAGCACAGTGACTGTGGGTAGCAGGGTCTGTGCTGCGCTGCTTGGGGCTCAGCCTGACGCCTAAAAAACCCCCGTGTGCAGGGTAGCTGTAGGCCAGGTGCAAGTCTCACAAAAGCAAAAGCTGCACCACCAAACAGACTGGGTTTCATGGCAGTATTTCACATTCTAGAAACACTAAACAAAACAAAATAAAATTGCAGTTCCAGTGCCTCAATGGCTGTCAACAGGCACTCTGGCTTTGGTGGAAGCTCACCCTGTGAATGGCCGGCGGGTGCCCTCTGCCAGCAGCACACCTGGCACTGCTGCAGGAGCCAGCCCGCCTGCCACTGCACCTGCCCCTCCCAGCAGGGCTGCTACATGTCTGCAGAGATGTGCTTTTCAGCACTGAGCAGAAGTCTCCAAGCATACATTCATATAGGTAATTTTTGCAGAACTAACCCTGTTTGATCCTCGCTACCAGTGCCACGCCAAATGTTTCAGCCCCCTGAACATTTGAACTCTCAGGGCTATGTGTCTTAAGGAAAGATTAACACTGCTTCTTTTTCCTCCAGTGACTAGACTTTTAAGTTCCATTTATGTTCCTCACAATTCCTTTTTCATCGAGGTTGCTGACAAAAGAGACAGCATCAGTATAATAAAATGCTCTATGTCTTATTCCTGGCCTCATGACATAATTTCAACAGTAAAACACTTAAAATAAGATTTGTTTCGCAAGAAAGAATGAATTGAATATTTGCAGGTATCCAGTAACTAAGAGCTTTAAAGAACCAGCATCTGATAAAATTTTTTTTGCAGAAGCCTGGTATCAGTTTATTCCTAAATAAGTATTTACTTGCAGGCATTTGGCATCGAGCTGCTTCTTGAAGATACCAGGATATAGCATGTAATGCCAAATCATTTTTTAATATTCTTTTTTGTCCGTAGTGCCCCTAGATAGGCATCTCTGGAAACACACTAAACTACACCAGTTGCTTTGGCAAGTCAATGCACAAACTGAAGTTACAGGTATCCAAGCAGCCATGCAGAATTGCCTCCAGAAAGAGACTGAGGTGGTGCTGGTGGAACGTGGCAGCATGCAGACCTAGCAGCAGCACAGTGATTTTCACCTCCCACTGGAGCTAGAACAGCGTGTGCAGGAGCACATACTGAGCATCCTCAGCCCACCAAGCTGCACTGTGGAGAGCACAGGAGGAACATGGCCAGCAGCATTGGCAGAAGCCTGACAAGAATTTCACTGCCACAAAGGCAACATTTAACCAGCTGGCAAGTTGCTCCAGGACCTGTTTCTGGAGAGGTTTCACAGTTCATGTAGAATAGCCACTGCTTGTTAGGTTCTGAGGCTTGCCCTGTGTGAGCACCTGAGCTGCCTCAGCTCCCCATGGTAGGACTGTGGCAGCAGCAGTCCATCATGAACTGCAAGTTCTCAGCTTTTCAGTACTGTTCCTGGAGCCAAAGTCCAGCATTCCGCCCCAGGCAGGAGTGCCAGGCTGCAAGTGCTCCACTGAAAACTGACCACCTCTTTTTTCACAGAACTCCTTAATGTGAAATGCACAGAGGGATGATGACAGGTCTGCCATGAGTTGAGAGCCCCCACCAGCTGACTCTTCACTCTGATTCTCTGCTGCACTCCAGACAGCACATGTGCCAGCAGGGAGAGCCTAGGACCACTGCCCCACGCCCTGGGCACTCCCTGGCACACTCACTGGACCTGGCACAAGCTCTGCTGGATCCGATTCCAAAATGCCAAATAAGTGCTGACTTGGGAGTATCTGAAAATTATGTTTCCCTTGTTAAATTGATCTGATTTTTGTCCCACATTTCAGACTGCAGATGTTTGGATTTTCAAGGCTTCTGCTTATCATACCAAGTAGCATTTCTGACACACAGAGCAGCATAGTTTTTCTCTACAAAATTCAAACTTTAATGGCATTTACAAACATAATTTTGATAAAAGGTTGAGCCAGAATTTTCAGCACTCCAGATAGCAACAGGTTTATGACTCAGTCAGGTCTTATGGCTGAAGGGCTTTTCAGCTCATGGTACAAGAAAATCTTGCTCCCAGGCCACTGTGTACTTCATTGCAACTGAGGCAGAGGTACAGCAGTAGCAACAGATAGTCTCCTACTCATATGTTCTGTGCTAAAAAGATATTTTTTCTCAGCCATCTGTGTATTATACTGGTCTTCCTTCAAATTTTCTCATTTCATATCCCCTGGCATTCAAAGCTTTCAGTAGGGTTATTGTTTCTTCTTGACTCTGTCCTGAAATGTCATTAATGTAATAATTTGATTCCAGACATCCTCAGTTCCTAGCGATCAAAGTTTCAAGAATTTAGGTCAATTTGTATCAGACTTTTAAACCTTGACCTGCTTTGGGATCCTCCAGAATCACAGCAGACAGACCACAGCTGATACCAGCTCCTCTTTCCTCATGCAAACCACAAAACCTGCTAATGGAACTGCTGGAATGACCTTGTTGCTGAACATCAGTATTTAGCAGATAGGAGCTCAGATAATTTTTCCAGAGCTTTATTTCACTCCGAAAGGATGTGACAAGTACCTGTCCATATGCTGGTGCAGTGCTCCCCTGGATGCAGGAACTCTGGCAATACTGAGCGGGCTCCCCGGGTCAGGAACAGCAGCACACTGCATGTCCTGGTGCACAGTTCCTCAGCTCCGTGTTTTACTTTAAAATTATATTCAATTTTTCAAGTCCCAAGATCGTGTCTTCCCTGTAGACAGCTGGAGGGTGTTGTGCTTGGATCCCTCACTCTCAGAGAGAGGGAACGAAAGGCAAAGGAGGGATTCTGTTACTGGCCAGGTCCCTGCTATTCCCATCATGCTGCAGCCATCCCACTCCAGAGTGGAAGATGCTCTGTAAAGTGCACGGGCACAAACCCTGATTTCATACTGGAACAAGCTAATGCACTTATCATGGGAAATACAGAAACACAAAGCTTAAAATAGCTCAGTGCACAGTAATGTGAAACGTGTTAGATAGAAATATATAAAAATGTTTGAAAATACAAATGAGGAGAAAGATACAGATACTGTGTATTCCAAAACTTCTGAATTTTGGTCATTGCTTGATTTTTTATCATCGATCCCATATCCAGCAAAATTAGATTTACTGTCCTTGCTTCTTATGAAATTACACAGAGGCTGCTGCTTTATTCCTCTCCAGGACAGTAAAAAGCAATAAAATTCTTGCAGATTTTGACAGCAGGCAATTCAATAAAAGGCTATGTATATTTTATAAGTACAATAAAGACAAGTCTATAGCTGAATCATAAATGGGGGTTTGTTTGTTTGTTTTGTTTTCTGTAAGCATCCTCGTTGGAGTCTTTTTTCAGCACAGGTTGGTCTTACCAGCACACAGCCTTCCCTTTTTGGGGAGAAACAGAAAGAAATTTGTATCTTTATAATGTATTATTTAAGTTTTGCTCAAGGGATTTTGCAATGTGTGTCTGTTTAAAATTTAAAGGTGTTGTGGAACTCAATCCTTTCCTGTTCTTGATTAGTGCTATAAAATTTTACGTATATATTTTTTTTGTTACATTGTAAAGTATATCTATCTTATCAGTGTGACATGCCCTGTTTTATGAGCAAACAATAAATATTTGATATATACATAATTATTTCCTAGTATTCCATCAATGCTCAGATTTTTTTTTTAATTCTGCAATAATATAATATGGAAATTACTGGAGTGGTGCATTTCTGAACAACAGTGCTATGATGGGTTTAGAGACAGTGCCTATCTGCTGAAATAGAAAACTTTATACCAATGCACCACTCAAACTGCGTAACATTCACATTAACTGCCCAGCATAATTACAGATGTGCCATTTTTTTCTTCTCACTTAAAGAAATTGAAAAACTATGATTCCAGACTAAATTAAAACTATGCTCCCCATTTCCAGTTTCTAGCGCAGGTTCTCCAGCACTGGGAAGGAGTGAGAGGTTTCTGTGAGCAGGAAGGGTGGCATCAACGCCAAGTTTCCTGCAGAAGGAACAGCTCTGTACAGCAGCACAGAACACACAGGTCCCAGGGCTGCCCTGCTGAGGGTTTGCTAGTCAAAGTCTGACTTGCACTTCAAAGTGCTATTGTCATGATATTAAATGAGGATGTGAACTTTCAGAGTATCTGAACACTGTGGCACAGACCTAAACACACTGTTTTCACCATCACTGCACAGCTACAGCCCCTGCTGTGCCTCCTGTGAGAATGATAAACAAAGGTGCTTTGTTTACCAACAGGACGTGATGCAGAGTATCTGTCTCAAAAACAAAGTAAGCATGCTTTGAAAAAACACACGTCAGCCCATCAAATGTCAGGGAAGAATTCCCTTGTGGTTCACTTATTAGAACATTGTATTTCTCATAAAACAGAAAAAGTGTGAAACCTACAACCTTAAAAATAAATTATTTAAATTAATCACAGCAGGGAGTAAAGGGGGAAAAAAATGACACTGCTATAAAAGAAGCATTCAAGGCAGAAAAATAATGGTCTCTAGGCTTAGAATGATCAAGATGTGAGTAGGGAAAAAAAAAAGCATGAGGGATATGGAGTCATCTCAGATTTCGTTTCCAAATTGTTGGTTATTTGAAACCGACTCCTAGATACAATCCATTTCAGACCCAGTATGCAGAGCTTGGCATGTAAGTGCTAAACCCTGCCTCAAATAATGGCAGTCTTCTGCTTTCTGCCAAAATCCAATGACAAATTCTTCCTTGGGCACTGTCACTTTGCTATTCCAAGATGTGATCTGGTGACTATATATATATATGTTTCTAACTTTGGTGCCTATGTGTATTTATACCAGAATGCTTATACCTAATTGCTTTTCCCCTTTCCAAATCATTTTTACCTACTCAGAGCAGATATGGCACCGAAAAAACACTGTCACTCTGGGTCCATAGATGCACTGGCACTTCCACCCAGGGCAGGACAGCAGTGATTCATGCCCAGACTGGGGACTGGGCAGAATGCCTCACCACCTTGCCTGAAGAAGCAACTAAACCAGAGACATCAAACCTACACCTTGATAAATAGACCTTTTACAAATTAATTCTTAATTTTGATGAGATGTTTAAAGTAGAACAGCTGATAAATGGCATTTCAGCCCACAGCTGATGCACTGGCAAAAAAACAAACCCTAGGACCTGGTAAAAGAATGGAGAGTGCTCTGAAATTGCTGCATGAAACACAGCACTGGGCATCCAAATGCATCACACACCATCTCCCCTGGGCAGGGGGCTTGGGACTTTGGTTCTCCCCAGGGATGGTTGTCCTACTCTCCTCCCAGAGAGGACAGACAGACTGCCAGTGCAGGGACTGGATGTGACAGCACAGGCCTGCCTGCAGCTCTGCATGCCACTGAGCACCACTGCAGTGCTCTATACAAGCTACAAAAGTCTTGCTGACATAAGAGCTTCTGTCCTTTCAACTGTGCTACTGCAAACTCACCTTGCCCACAGCACCAGAGGTGCCACGATACACCCAAGGTAGGGGACTGCCTGAGGTACAGCTCCTTCTGTGCCCTTTGCAGGCAGGATTTCCTCCACAGTGAGAAATGAATTTTCCTGGAAGGCTGGTGTAGAACTGGACCCAAAGCTCTCAGCCCCTCCCATGACCAGGCAGTGCAATGAAGGAGTCTCCTGCAGCTGCCCAGCCCCTAGAACACTGGTGCCCACACCAAAGCTTTTGCAGGGTGCACAAAAGCTGCAGTAAAACATTTCCTGAGCTACTGTGTTTTCAGCAGAGGACTTTCAGGCCACAGAAATGCCCCACACAATGCTCATTGGGCATCTAGCAGAAGCACCATCTGAGCTGGGGAGGGAGGGCTGAGTGGGTTTGTAGCAGTTCTGAAGTTACTCCTTGTCACTGGACAAGCTCTCACAATGATTGGTTCAAACTCATTTGGGGTTTTTATCACCTCTTACAAGTGCACATTTCAAATATTCTGACATGGACACACAAACAGGTTGATGCTGGCAATGTTACAGTGAATTTCTCCTCACCAACTGCCTGTACAGCACTCCTCTGCACTGAGCAACTTGCATTCAGTGGTACTTAAAAAGCCAGATACAAGAGGAGCAGTTAAATAGAAGAGCTAATAAAGCCATGTCCTAGCAAGAAATGAAGGAGAAATGGGGAAAATAGAAAAGCAAATAAAAATTCCTCTTCACCACCAGACCATTAGGAAATAAATACTGTATATAAACTATGAAATTATTTTCACTGGCACACCAATGATAATGTGGCAACATGGATCCAGTTTGCCAGCTGAATACACCTGCCCTGATACAAATGAGACCCTCCATGCCTCTAACAAGGGCAATAGTACATGCCCCTCCTCTCTTCATTTTCTAACTGTACATGAATTGCCTGTCTCATCTTGAAAGAAAAGGGTACTACAAGATAAGAACTGTCCATAATAACTGACACCTTGCACCAAAGGATACAGATCCAACTTAGTCCAGCAATCTGTGCCCAGTAACTAAACCAACTGAGAGTTTTAAACCAGATTTCCCTCCTGGGGAGAGTAATTGGGCATAGGGCTATTTTTTAACATTTAGTAGTAGTTTTAAGGAACAGTTATAAAGGATTTGATTCACAGTGAGAGAAATCAAATAGTATTACCTTTTAAAGAGCTAAGCAGTTAGCAGTGCTGTTACACAAAAGTAGTATGTGAAATATTTGGCTTTGGAGATCACTAGCACCACACTTCAAAATAATTTCTTTTGTACAGATATGGTGTTTCTATTTCCAGCAGGAAAAGGAAATACTTTATTTTTGGATGGTTTAAAAGTAGGCAAAATCAAATATTTCCAAGTGTTCAATTCAATGTCAAGAGCAGCCAGATGGTGCCACTTGGGAACAAAATAAGGGTCCCTCAGCAGCACAAGCTTCTGGGATGGTGCAGCCGGAGCTCTGGGAACGACACCATCTGTGTTTTCCTGCTGACCCTGGTGGGCCCTGGAGACGTATGTGACCATCAGGACCCAGCACAAGCAGCAACCAGGCACTGTCCCCACCACTGCTGACAGCAGCCAATGGGCAAACATTCTTCTAAATTAAGTTCATTATTGTTAAAAAAACCATACAGATAAGCTTATGAGCCACCTGCAGGCTCCATGCAATCGGTATCCAAGGAATAATCGGTCTGTAAGCTGGGCCAGTTATTTTATCTCTGCAGAAGATCCTCGCTGAAAGAGGCCAGCAGAGCTGCCAACCAGCTTTTCAGTCAGCGTTCTGCTCCCCACCTTCTCAGTAACGTCTTTTTGTTTATAAGCATCAGAGAAACAAAAGCACCTACCGAAAACATCCGCACCACACCGGCCTGGGTGGGCATCTGACACTGGTATGAACAGCCGGGTCTGGGTTAGTAGCGAGGGGCCGGGCCCGACACCTGCTTAGCCAGCAGCCAGCGGCCTGCAGGGAGCCCCCTCCGGGCCTCTCATCGCCACCTGAACCGCACTGTCGTGTGGCACCGCACAGCTCTGCCGGGCCCTGTTGGCCGCTGGCAGCAGCAGCTCGGCTCGTACGCCGATAACGGCCCATAGCGCTCCAGCGTTCGGTTTGGTGCCCATAGGGCCCTGCACTCGGGTCACGTCTGCAGAGCGCGACAGAGGCTGCAGGTGCCGGAGACGCGGGACGGGCGCGAAGGCGGGAACCCTAATCGCGCGAGCCGGCCCCTCACGAGACGGGCTCCCCGCGAGCCGGCCCCTCACGAGACGGGCTCCTCGCGAGCCGGGTTCCACGCGAGCCGGGTTCCTCGCGAGCCGGGTTCCTCGCGAGCCGGGTTCCTCGCGAGCGCCACGGCCCGGCCCGCGCGGCGAACACGCGCCCGGCCTAGAGCGCCACCTGCTGGACCGGGCGGGGCCGGAGCCTCCCGCGAACCCGGAGCCTCCCGCGCCACGGCCCCGCCCCGCCGCCCTGGCTCCGCCCGGGGCCCGCGGTGGAAGCAGCGCAGAAAACGTGCGATTTATTTCTCCTCCGAGGGGTTCCACGAATATCCGTCTCCTCCTGGCCTCGGCAACACGTACAGTCCAAACACCGGCCTCCTTCTCTCTTTCCCATGCTGTCTGGAGCAGCCCCTTGGGTTTCGCTCGACCGCGTCGTGTCGGCCAGGCCACGGTTCACCCCGAGCTCCAGGCGCCCGGGGTTGCGAGGCTCGCGCCACCCCTACGGCAGCGGGGACAACGGGCTCCCCCGCAACCACAGCGGCGCCCGGACCGCGGCCGCTCCCGGAGCGGAGGGGGCCGTTCGTCAGGCGCGGCAGATGCTCCGCTGCCCGTCCGAGGGCCGGGCTCCGGGAGGCGCCGCCGCACGGACGCAGCACAAAAGCGGCTTTTGGCGCACGCGGTCCCCTCGGGCCCCGGCGGCTCCAAGCGCTGCCAGCGGCCGGGCCAGCGGGGGGCGCCACTGCCGCTGGGCGGGTCCCGGCACCCCGTGGCCGGAAGAGGCGGGGCCCGGGCGTCACGTGTTCGGGACATGGAAGCTCTGCGGGGAGGGGGGGGGCGGCTGCTTCCGGCGTCGGCCGGGCTGGGTGCGGAGGCTGTACCGGCCGCCCCGAGCGCTGAGGCCGGGCTCGCATCTCGCTATGAGAGACACTCTGGGGCCTGCAGGTGAGACAATGCCCGTTTATGGCCCGCGAGGAGCCGCGCTACCGCCGGGCCTGGCTCCGTGGGGCCGCTGTGGCGCGGAGCGGCGAGTGAGGCCTTCTCTCTGCCTGCCGCGTTTGAGGGGCCTGCGCCGCTTCTCGGCCGGGGCGGCTCTCCCCGGCGAACTGAGGAGCAGCAAGAGGCGGTCGGGAGCCTGTTGCTGGGCCAGCTCAGTTCCAGACAGCGCAGATGGGTGGGTTCGCCCGCCGCTCGGTCCTGGGGGGGGGGGTTCGTCGGTGCCCGGCCTGGCTGGGGCCTGATCCCTGACGTTCCGCGCAGGGCCTCGGCGGCGCGGCCGTGTCGTGCTTGAGGGGCTGTCATGACGCGTGCAAGAGACATTTTCTCAGGAGCTCTGCTTACGGAGACCTGAAGTAGCAACCTACTAGCGCTTCTTAAAAGAATTTCATTTTTTAAGCAACTAATGCGTGCCTTGTGTTCTTCACTCGGTGCTGCAACATGGAGACTGATTTCTGTTGTTGTTGAATAAAAAATAGACTTTGTTCTTTGTTGTTGTAAGCTGGGAAAAAGAAAGCGCAAAACAGAACAGGTTACAATAGGAAGTGAAAGCTCTTTGGAAAAAACAACATTTTTTGTCTGTCTTTGGCTCTATTAATAGAAAATATTCTGCTTATATTTTGATGGTTTTCATGAAAACTTCAAAATCAAAAATCAAAGTCTGCTCACACCTGTAAGTACTTCTGTGGTGGCATGATGTGTCCGTGCTGAAAGATGGTAGTTTAGACTAGCAGTAATTATATAAGGCCTTTAAACATGTCTTTTTAAATTTCAGTTAAATATATCCTGAAGGCTTAGCTTTTTGTAGGAAGTATTGAAAAATAGAGCCTGAAATCTGAGGATGTATTCTGAGAGAAGGTAAAGAACTGCCTCTGCATTAAAAAAGTCTGTTGGGTTTTTTTTAAGTAAATGCTTTATAATCTACACTAGGTGTAAGAGAGTTCTTCAAAATACTGAAGTAATGTTGTCAAGTTGTTTTAAACAAAGTGTCAGGGAAAGCCAAGGTTTGAACTGGAAGGCACAGTATTCTGTTACTCTCCGGAATAACATCAGTAGGTGATGTGGTCTCCTGAAGTAGATTGGTTGTGTAAGTACAAAGCAGGAATGGGGCTCTGAGGAAAACTGAGGAGTGCTGAACAGAGTAAATTTAAAGGTGATCTTATGCTACTGCATAGGTGACTGCTTGGAGATCAGCTGAACTGAAAGCTTTTCAGAGATTCTTTCTCCAATGAATTAATTTTAAGTTCTGCAGTTTCTAATGCTCAGTTGGATTGGCCGAATTGAGACCCATTCGGACCACTGAATGTGTAGATTGTCCCTGGACATAGTGGTGATGTGACAGCTAGTTGTGAATGTAGTACTATTAATCCAAAATCCATGTTTGCCCTTGGGGTGTGACAGTTTGTGTAACTTACTTCTCGTGAGTTGATTCATGTCCCTGGAATTTTTATTTTGGTTGAAAGGTGTGGAGGTGCTACTGTTTTCTGTCTGGCACCTTTGTGTGAAATTTCCTCACCCTTCTGGGAATAAATCTCAAGAAGCTTGTTCAAGGATATGCATAATCATGTTTAGCTTTCAGGTAATTAAGGCAAGCTGCCAGGGCTGAGGGTGAAGACTCTGGGGAGTACAACAATGGTGCTGTTTAATTACATACAAGTAATGGTGCTGCAAAAGAGATCCCTTTACATCAGGGATCTCTTTTGCAGCACCATTAGAGCCCTTGAAAGTAGTGCAGGGCTAGGTGTGCAAGTTCTATTTCCTCAGCAGGGGCATAGTGGCTGCTGTGGGCAGTGCCACCAGCTCAGCCTGTAGTGGCTGCTGTGGGCAGTGTCACCAGCTCAGCCTGTAGTGGCTGCTGTGGGCAGTGTCACCAGCTCAGCCTGTAGTGGCTGCTGTGGGCAGTGTCAC
>JAOEGS010014905.1:0-12742 GCA_025447755.1 Corythornis vintsioides | reverse complement strand
GCCTGTAGTGGCTGCTGTGGGCAGTGTCACCAGCTCAGCCTGTAGTGGCTGCTGTGGGCAGTGTCACCAGCTCAGCCCGTGCCTTGCATGAGGCAGAGTTCATAGCAAAAGAACCTTGTGCCACCAAGTGTTTAGAAAAAAAATTACAGTTATGACTGCTTGCCATCTTAAGTCCGAATATCTCAGTAGCTGGGAAACTCCTCCTAAATCACAGTTGTTCCAGCTGGTGGGACAGTAACAATATAGGAATGTAGAAGTGACTGTGACTGTGCAGAGTAGCTTATGGGGCTCAACTACACTTTTAGTCATTTGACTGTCCCCCAGTGGGAGCTTTATTCAGTCCTTTCAGTTCTTCCTGCTACTCACCCAGCACTGGACATTAGTGTAAGATTTGACAAAAGAAGGAAACTGTTTGAAAAAGGTGCTTTAGTTGATTTTTTTTACTATGCTACTGTGATTGTTTATGGCTACAAATGGGTTTCATAAATCACGGGGTATTCTTGGTTTGTTTTTTTCTGACTCTTCCATAAGGGAGTCAGATTAATACCATGAGTCTAGTGAATAATCAAAAGGAAACTGAAAAGCACAATATTCCCAGCTCTGCAAAAGGTGCCAGTTCCATGTGTACAAGGAGCTTTGGCCTGTGTGTATGGCTTGCTGGCTGCTGTGCTGTTCCTCCTGGGGCAAACCTATTCCCCTTTCTGTAAGCCAGCAGCAGTGGTCACTGCTCACCCGTGCTCTGTGCCCTGACACCTAGATCTGAAACTTTGCACTAGGACACTGAGATTTTGGGGAGTAGGGGAGAGTTGTCAAGAATGACTTGGAAAACATCAAAATGATAGGGAGGGGATTATGTAACCATGAGCTGTTAATTAAACATGAAGTGATTTACATAATCACTCCTGTGTAGTCTGCAGCTTGTGAGCAGGGCTGCTTTCTGCTGCTTTCTGCTCTCAGCCAGTGGCCAGCACAGGGCACTGAGCGGCTTCTGTTGGCAGTTACACAACTGTGGCAAGCACCATGGTCACTGTACAGTGCTCTGCAGCAGGGAATTGTCATCATATCTCCTCAGATCCATACTCCAGAGATGCACTTTCATCTCAGAGCCCTCCAATTGTTTGTAATTTTACCATATTAACAAAGTACTGCAAGATCAATCTGCTGATTTACTGAGTGTTCTCTCTCAGGTGTGTAGCCCCTAAGTTAAAGCTCTGACATTTTCCCACTTACCAGAAACAACCTGACAGAGGAAAAGTGCTTGTTACTCCTTGTCTCTTCTGGAATCCCACTGTTGTTGGAATCCCTGGTTGTAGCTCCTGCTGTAGTCAAATCCTCCTGGATAGAAGAAACACACCAAAATGTGCTAGCTTAGCAATTTGTGGCCTCAGGGCAATGTCCAGAAGAGAGAAACGAGGTGGGAGAAATGCAAGTTCAGCAGTGATGTGTTCCAGACAGTGTGGGGCTGAGTTCCACAGGAGTCTGCTTAGGTGTTACTTGTTGAAGCGGAGGGGGAATGGAAAGGTCTGTACTTTACTAAGCAGAATTTCTGACTTTTTCTTTTCTTTTTTTTTTTTTTTTTTTTTTTTTTTCTTGCAGCACAACACTAAAATTGTAATGAAATGGAGTCTGGGTCAAGCTCTTTTCGAGTGGAGTTTCCAGATTTTTCTAGCACCATTCTGCAGAAGTTGAACCAGCAGCGGCAGCAGGGACAGCTATGTGACGTGTCCATTGTCGTGCAGGGACATCTCTTCAGAGCCCATAAAGCTGTTCTTGCAGCTAGCTCACCTTACTTCTGTGATCAGGTTCTCCTGAAAAACAGCAGGAGAATTGTCCTGCCCGATGTGATGAATCCCAGAGTGTTTGAGAACATTCTTCTGTCTACCTACACGGGTCGGCTGGTCATGCCTGCTCCAGAAATTGTTAGTTATTTGACAGCAGCAAGTTTCCTTCAGATGTGGCATGTAGTGGATAAATGCACTGAAGTGCTAGAGGGGAACCCAACAGTTCTGTGTCAGAAGTTGAATCACGGCAGTGATCATCAGTCCCCAAGCAGCAGTAGTTACAATGGCCTCGTTGAAAACTTTGAACTTGGCTCTGGAGGGCAGACGGAGTTCCACAAAGTGCAGGAGCTGAGGGATGGCGAAAACGAAGAGGAGAGCTCCAAGGATGAACTGTCGTGTCAGCTGACAGAACATGAGTACCTTCCCAGTAATTCTTCAACGGAACACGACCGCCTTAGCACTGGAATGACAAGCCAGGATGGTGAAGAGGGGACTAGTGACAGTGCAGAGTATCAGTACACCAGGCCTATGTACAGCAAGCCCAGCATCATGTCTCACAAGCGGTGGATCCACGTGAAACCAGAAAGATTTGAACAAGACTGTGAAGGAGTTGATAATCCTTATGATGAGCACCAGGTTTCTGAGTCCATGAATGCCATTCAGGCAGATCATTCAATCCAATCTTCGGGGGTCGAAGACTTTCACATAGGTGACAAGAAGGTGGAAGCAGAATTTGATGAGCAGGCAGATGAAAGTAACTATGATGAACAGGTTGACTTCTATGGCTCTTCCATGGAAGAATTTTCTGGTGAAAGGGCAGATGGAAATCTAAGTGCTCACAGACAGGATCTTATGATAGCAGCTGGCTATGGTGAAGGCATTGAAATGGCTACAGGGATCAAAGAAGAAACTTCCCTCACTGGATTCTCTCATGCTGATAAGCTGTATCCTTGTCAGTGTGGAAAAAGCTTTACACACAAAAGCCAGCGAGACCGACATATGAGCATGCACCTTGGGCTGAGACCTTATGGCTGTGGTGTCTGTGGTAAGAAATTCAAAATGAAACACCATCTGGTAGGCCATATGAAAATCCATACAGGCATAAAACCATATGAGTGTAACATCTGTGGGAAAAGGTTTATGTGGCGGGACAGTTTCCACCGGCATGTGACCTCTTGTACCAAGTCCTACCAAGCTTCTAAAGCTGAGCAGAATACTACTGAGATGAACTAAGACATTAGTGCTTACATTTGTTTAGTAGAGTAAGCAAAATAAACCAATCATGCAAATGATGTCTGGTACTTGCTATTGTAAATGCAAAAAAAAAATTTTAATGATCATGCTGATACAAGCAGACCAAACTTTGTTATTTTCCACAGTATTACGCCAGGTGTTCACTGTGTAAAGTGCAAATGGTTAATCTGAAAAGTGCTTGCAAAATGACAACTGTAAAGTCTTTGTGACATTGATTGTAATCACAGCAGTGTTTAGAAGCCCTGATGTTTTTCTCAGTCTTACAAATTTACAGTAAAACCCAGCTCTAAAATGCCCCAGATTCTGCAAATATTTAGATGAAGAAGGAATTCAACTAGCCCTGTTTAGTGAAAAAGAGAACTAGGATGATGAAATCAGGTTATGTCATTCACGTTTTAGTGAAAAAACAATTAATAGGATCCCACCTTAAACTGGAGACTGACACCATACATCATTAGCCCACATCATTAAATAGCCCTTGTGGTATTGTGTGGTGAAAGGCTGTTAAAGGTGATTTGGCTTTTCCTTTATCTTCCATTTTTTTATCCATCTTTAGTTAAATTTCTCATTTTGTGCTGATTTCTATTCAGATTCTGTAAAGCACTTAAATGTAATGAAGAGCTAGATAAACTTCAGCCTGTATTAGGTATAATCTGTCTTTGCTCCTTTAGGGTCTGATGCTGTATGACTCTTGGCTTTATTTTGATCGCTACATTGCAAGAGCTTCTAGAAATGTGCGTAATATGTCTTGTAAAGAACAAACAAATGAAAAATCAACACAACAAAACCAAACAAATCAATGACAAAAGGCAAAACAAACCCAACCTAAAAGTAAGATTTAACATTTGGAAATTAGCCAAAATAATCAAACTTTTAAATGAGTTTTCCGTTCAGATTTTTGTGGCTTTCTACAGTAGCAAGTACCAAACTCTGTGGATTCACAAATTTTTATTGGTAGAAAAACTTCTTTGAGAACTTCTGTCTCGTTTTAGTAACCTCCTTTAGGAATAAACTACTTAGTTCTTGATAGGTATTTATACTTTTAATTCTTTACTCTTCAAATAGTAAGAACTATAATACAGATTCTTGGTACTGAACTACTGTGACTGGTTCTGTGTGATAACAAGCAGCCAGAGTTGGATACCTCAGATGAAGCTGCTTGTGGAAAAAACAAGGTATGGTGTTTGGCTCTCCTGATGGTACTGCACGACATGGTACTGAGCACGTGTCCAAAATCTGTATTTCTGCTGGGAAAGTGACACTTCTGCTTCCTGAGGATGAGAATGCATATGCTGGGCTCTCATTCTTGGAGACAGATGGAGTGTTGGTGGTTCTGAGATGCTGCCAGCTCTGCAGGTAGAGTGAACGCATCGATTGTGAAGGTGGCAACAGGATTTGGGGGTTGAAAGCTTAATGCAGTCCTGTGCAAAAGCAACTGACCCTTCTTTGCAGCTTATTGAAACATGAGAAGCAAAGAGCCCTTAGAGCGTACACAGATTCTATAGAGGTGATGTCCAAGTACAGTGCTGGTAACATGGGGGGAAGAGAGTTGACCAGTGTAAAGCCTGAGCCTGTCTGGCCCCAGTTTATGCATTAGCTGTTGCCATGTGCAGGACAACGTGCTCAAACATGGCCCTGTGTGGTGAACAAAACACACAAAGATAATTACCATTCAGATGTGTTTTTTGAACTTCCAGTTACAAATTGTCTTAAGATACAAACAAACTGGTCTGAATATGAATGTGTGATACAAGCTGGGGGTTTGCTACTCAATGTTGTAATTACTACAACTTCTGTTTTGGCATTATACTTACAAACTAAGGTTTTTTTAGAACCTCTTAATTGTTAATCTTCTAATACTTCAGATATTTTTCTTACATAAATTTGTTAAAACAGGTATTCCCAAATATGATGAACCCGTTGCTGGCAATGGGCATGAATGGTCAGCACCAGAGTTCCTGTTCTTAGCACTTAATTGAACTCTACAGAATACCATGGTGGCCATATATAACCCTTGTAATCAAGGTAATGAAACAGGGATTTGCTCACTAACACTGTAACCTGCTTAATGTATAGAAGCACTTTGTATCAAAAAAAAAAAAAGAAAAAAAAAAGGAAAAAGGAAAAAAAACAAAACAAACCACAAAAACAAACCATAAAACTTTATAGGTATGTTTTTTAAACTTAGAAATTATATTCCCTTTATGGTTTGTTTCCACACTAACACTGTCTTTTTTAATATTAAAAAAAATATATATAATGTTTGCCTGTTTACATGAGTGTAGAGGAAAGGGTTCTTGCACTTGGTGGCCCTATTTTTCCATTCTCCAAGGCCTTACTACATACAGGGTGTCATTTCTGCAAGTACCATCATCACATTTGAGGGAAGATAGTCTCATACTCATTTCAAGAATGATCTTGTAGATTACATTAGTTCTCAACCCCTTTCAAACTGTCACTTCAGTATTGCTTAAAAAGGTTAAGGGTGCCTCTTCCCATTTAACCTTAAAAAAGGTTGGTCAGAAACACCAGACTGAAAACCATGGTCAAGCAAAAAAATTACTTGTGTTAAACCCAGACCATCCTACAGAGCTGCCAGCAAAATGGTTTGTTTTACCAGCTTGGAATGATTTCATATGGGACATTTCAAAGTTGACCATTACTCCTCTTTGCAGTTAGATTACTTTGAAATAAAGCTTTAAAATAAAATGTACTGTGAGAGACACTTTAAAGGTTTTATGACAGGTCCAGTAGATCATATTCTAGAACCACGTCCTTTTCAAATGACTTAGCATAAGTAATAACTTTTTAATACTTGCCTACCACTGCTTTACCCCATACTGTGGCATTGTCTTCAATGTCAGCATTGTTACACTGAGTTTCTAGCACTTGGCTTTCTGATGTTAATTTACATTACACCAATTGAGTGTAAGGAAATGCTGATATGGTTGTTATGAGATCTAGCTGAGAGGATTTATGAGTTAAGGGATTTAAGGGAAGCTTGAGATACATGTTTGTAATCCTTATTTTTGCTTGTCACAGTCAAAACAGTTGATTTGTGGTGGTTTTCCTGAATTTAATTTATTGCCCTTTGATCAACATCTAATCACTGATTCAGGTATTGGGGAGAAAAAGATTTAAAAACCCCCACACTAAACACTTAAGTAAACATCTTTCCTCCCCCATCCTCAGGCTCAACAAGTTCAGCAGCTCCCTGCCTGTGTTGTCTTTCATGGGGAGTTGCACTCAGCCTGTGCCAGTGATGGGTGATAGATCACACAGGGCTTGGGCTTATTTGCATCCTGACTTGTCTGCTGCTCCTCATCTCTTAGTGGGTGTCCTCTGGGCTGCCAGTGTCACTGTCACAGTGGCCATAGTCCCTTTGGGGGTGTGCACATTCCAGCTTGAGTCTCCGGGCTTCAGTTCCTTCCGAGGCGTAGCTGCTGTGGCGTGGCTTAGCTGTAGGCCAGAGTGCCCTCCAGTCAATCTCCTCAGTGTCTTCTCCATGGGTTTAGCCAGGAGCAGCTCTTCAGTTTTTCCACATGTGATTCCAAGTGTGTTTCCCCAGGAGTTTCTCCTTGTGTGTCTCCCTGCCCCCTTGCCAGCAGCTGCCACTCTTCCTGACATCTGTTTCAGCAGAGGCACCGTGCACACCTCTGGATGAGGGTGGACTGTTCACATCTGTTGTGGTGTGGTCTGGTGCCTGTTCTGAGCAACACTGGGCAGTTACCCCCTGCACATCTCACCCCTGTGCCCCCGTTACTGAAACCCTACAGCTTATGGCCAGTTCAGTTGTACAGTGAGCCAAGCTGCAGATGCAGATTGTCAGGCTCTTCATGCAGTCATCTTGTTCAGAGCACAAGAACTTGTAGTAGGGAAAAGCAATCCGTATATATATGACTGCTTATCTATATGATGAATTTAATTTATCTTCCCTTAAGCTTCATCGCTTTAAATGTTGGGGCTTAGCAACAGCTGCTCACTTGGCTGCAGTGAAGTGCATGTATTCTGAAAAGCAGAATCGCTGTACACACAGGAGTTAGAGCTGCCTGCTGCTGTGAAACCACTCATCGGCCATTCAGTGATAAGAACAGTTAAGTTCCTTTTCATTCCATTTTGTAACAGAGGTGTTAATTGCCATGGAATCTGTGTACCTGCTATTCTGGAAACAATCAGCAGTTACTAGCAGGGTTAAGATCCCTGCCTAGGTGTATATTTGACCCTCTAGAGGGAGGAGGTTCCTATTTCACACACCACTGGTGGGGTTTCTTGTTTGTTTTTTTTTTTTAAACCTTGCTTGTTTCATGGGTGAGCAGGTAGTCTCCAGAAGGTACTGTCAGGACAATTTTTGGTCTTAGTTTTTTTCCATCTGAGATGTTTCTGGGGTTGAGAAACTTTGTCCTTTATCAGAAGCAAGGCGGATGGGGTGGTCAAAGTCTGATGCATTTGGTTTCTCATTAGAAGAACACTTGATGTCCCTGTTCCATTGGGCCTGGTGGAGGCACAACAGGCCTTTCATCTCAACACTTCTGCCTTGGGCCAGAGAGGTGACCTGTCTGAATGAGGGGAGCCTACAGCACTGTATTCAGTATTTTGCTCTTAACAGAATTAGAACCTTTCTCAAGACAACAAAGGAAAATTGGAACTTTGTCCTTTAAATGCTTCATTGGATAGCTAGACTTCTTTAGCTATAAGGTGTAACCTGTCAGTGCCCTAGGGACAATGCTGGAAAACAAAATGTTATATTTTTAATGTGATGAAATTGTAACTTCCGATTTTTGCTTGAAGCCTGTGTCTGTCAATTGCTGCTCCTTTTTTTTATTATTCTTGGGATTCCATATTTCTTCCAGAAATGTAACTGTTTATGCAAGTCAAGTGAATCTTCCTTAATGAGCTATAAGTTTTTATTCTAAACGAGTCATTTATAATAGTAAATTTGCATATCTTGATATTTTGTGAGATGTTATGCCTGTATTGCAGAGGTTGGATAGTTTTGTCTATAAATATTGCTGTCCTAATTGTACAGCATGATTTTAATTTAATGTTACTGTTCAATATTTTCTTCTTATAGAAGAGTCCCATGCCCCTTTTTTGTATAACATGTTTTAATAAATGTTATCTGTCAACTTTGTAAATGTTTTCTTAAGCTTGAATGAAAGGAATGCATGTCTAGTACTAGTATTTAATATTTCACTTTTGCCAAAATGATAAGTGCTCAAACAAAAGTACAAATCCAAAAGTTGTTGATATATAACTTTATTAAATATATAAGGAAAAAGTATATCTAGTAATGTGTCTTCTTGAAATATTGGGAACATGCCAGCCTAGCCTAAAAAGCCCAGTTACCTAAACCCTGATTTTTATACCACAGTAAGTTGATGAATTTGTGGAATTGGGCCCATTTCTTTGGTGCTTAGGTAATTAGTTCTCATGTTAGTCCAGTCTGTCCAGCAGGTTTTCTCTGCCTGTCTTTTGCAGGTAAATTTGGCATTATCTTGTCTAAGTACTAAGGAAATTTAATACTGTGGAAAAGGATTAAAGTTTTTGTTAACCTTCCTGTGAGGAGGACTGCTCTCTAAGGTGCTGACTGTGTCCAGCCCCCCTCCAAGCCCTGCTGGGGCTGCCACAGTCCATGCTGCTTGCCCAGCTTCGGGATGCTCGCTGAAGAAACAGCTCAGCCTCTGACCCACCTTCAGCTACTGCCAGCAGGTGCTGCTTGTGTGCCAGGGTCAGCAGCCTCCATGACCACGGCACAAGCAGCTTAGCTTGCTGAATGCAGGTAAGAACAAGCCCAGGGTATTCTGTCTGGAATTAGTGGTTTTTGATAGGAGTGAGCGGAGACCATCTGTGTGCTGGCTCTGTTCATGCCCTGCTCAGGATGCTGCTCCGTGCTGGTGTTTATCTGACGGCCGTTCAGTGCCTCGTTTCTGGAGACTTCCCTATGTTTTGCAGGGAAAGACAAGATGTGACGTCCGTGTGGATATCCCAGCAGTACCTCCTGGGGCTGTTGTCAAGCAGCGTAGGACTGTGCCCCAGTGGACTGGTACCTACTGAAGACAAGCAGGTGCAGCACAAGCTCTGAAGCTGTAGGGTGCTTGCTGGAGCCTGGGGCTGCACGGAGGAACTGGTTCCTCACACAGCTCAGCAAGGGTGGGAGCTCAGAGCTTGGGGGGGGGGCTGTCCCGAAACCTGCCTCGCTGCGTTCCGTGTACCCGGGACAAAAAAACCGCTCTCAAAACACCGAGGACGGTGCCGCTCTAGGAACGAGCTCTGCCCCTGTACCGCAGAGCTCCCGCAGCGCCGCCTCGCTGTTCCCGTTGGTTTCATTCTCCTCTGCCGGGACGCGTTTGAGCTCACGGCGTGTTCCCAAACCGCACAGCTCCGGCAGGGCTCCGCCTGCGCGCTCTCCCGGCCCGGCGGGGCCGCCCCGCAGCGCTCCGCACGTCAGCAGGAAGCGGAAGCGCTGGGGAATCGGTTCCGGTGCGGGCAGCTGCGGGAGCGGGCGGGAAGCGGCGGTGGGAGCGGGCAGGAGGCGGGCCGGGCCGGGCCGGGCACCCGCCATGTGAGAGACGCTGACAGCTGCAGGTGAGCGGCGGGCGGGCTGAGGAGCTGCCGCGGGCACCTGCCCGGGAGCCGCCGCGGCGCAGCCGTGCGGGACGGAGGCCGTTCTCCGGCGGGGGAGCCCCCGTGCCCTGACAGGCCCCGCAGGGGCGGTGGCCGCGGGCGCAGAGGCCGCGCAGGACTCGGCGCGGGGCGGGCGGGGCTCGGCGGGGCGGGCGGCCGGCTGTGGCGGGGGTGACGCGACGCGGGGCCGCCTGGAAGGCGACAGCGGCTCTGCCACCGGTGCCGCTGCCGGTGCTGACGGGGCTGCTCTGGCCCCCGCCTCGCCTCGCCACAAGCTGCTGCCGCGTAACCCGAGGCGGAGCCTCTGTCGGCCCCCTGTCTTGCCGCGCGGTCGGTGTTCTGTCAGCCCGCAGGGAGCGGGAGGTGCCCGGCCCGGGGGCTCGGCCTGCGGGGCCGCCGCCGGTAGCGCCGGTGCCAGAGGAGCTTCAGTTGCTGCTTCTCTTTTAGGGGAGGGGAGGTTCTAGTGAAGCCCCAAGCTCTGCAGCTGCGAAGCCCCCCTCATGTGTGACACATAACGGGGATATTGTGACATTTGCACACAGTGTAAAACTTTGTGATTGTTACTTGCAGGATCACCGATTTGAAAATGTGTGTATAATATCTATGCCCCTTGGAGTTGTTTTCTGACAGAATGTTTCTGCTGATCTTGGCCATCTCCAGCTTGCACTCTAGTAACTCTTCTTTCCTGTATTCAGAAACACATACGTACCTGTAACTGCTTTTGTAGTAACTGAATCTATAGAGCCAGAATACAGAGATTAATTGTATTGAGGTTTACAGCCACTGGGTGAAACTTTGTTTATGCATCAACAGTTGTATCATTTTTACTCTTTTAATTGCTTCCATACAGGCAAGCAGTTGTGAGGAAGACAATTTGAGAATAAGGGATGAAGGTGGCCCTTGGACTTCAGTTTCACAACTGCTTTCTTTGGATACATGGTCAAATAAGGGGCTCCCGTTTTTTGTTTTGTTTATTTTTTTATTCTATTAAATGTTAAATAGGCAGTACCAGTAATTTCCATGCTGCATCATACTGAGCACTGAGAATAGGTTTGTAGCTTTATCAGTGTTAACATGTATCTGTGTATATGCATATAAACCCTTTAAATCTGTGTGTGTACATATAAATCCTGATATAAATCAGTAGTTCAGTTTTGAGGTTAAGATAATGCACTTCAAGGGGTTTTCTATTTATCATGTTGTAAATATTGATGAGGTAAGAATAAATTCTTTTCAATTTTTGTTAGACAGAAGTGGAAAAGTGCAGGGGTTTGATGTATGGCTCATTGTGCAAACTGGGAGTTCTGCAGGTCTGTAGGAGCCCCTGCCTGACAGACACCAGGTTGGTATCTTTGTGGGTGTGTCAAACTGAGGGTTGCCTCCCTGTCTGCAGAGGAAGAGTAATGACACTTTTCACTGGAGTGTTCTGATTCCTGCTGATGGAGCTGTGCAGGAACTAAGTTTCCTAATAACTACATTTCAGCCTGGACTATTTAGCTTCAGTTTCTGTGGAAATGGGGGGTTTGGGATTGTTTGGTTTCGGGTGGGTTTCTTTCAGTATCTGAGGAAAAGCATGGGCAGTGAGTTTATATGTAAGCATAGGCTTGTGCTGGCTGTTTTTATTTCTACTGCCTGTTTGATTTACCAGTTAGCAGTGGAGCTAACAGAATAAGGTGGGGTGCTGAGCCAGAAGGGGTTTTCATATCACTGTAGGTGTAAAAGATGCCATCAATAAAATGCATTTTATCCTATTGGAGAAGCTGCAAATAAAATGAAACTTCATACTGCAACAGAAGTATTAATGGATTTTTCTGTTGTGCTGCAGCATAGGGTCTGTCAGCTCTTCGTTAAACTTCCATCTGAGCCCATCACAGTAATTTATTCTGAGGTATCAAAGTTCCATGTTTATATGCAGCAGCCCCTCTAGTTGTAGTGTGTCCAATTTTAAATATATTTGAGTGAGTTTAAAAACAAAGAACAGAAATCAGCCTAAGCAAAGGTTGTTTGATTTATTCTTCTCTGGACAACAATGCTGCTGGAATTCAGCTTTGTAATTCTCTAGAAACCAAAAGTTTGCAAAATAAGAGTATGAATAAGAGTGATTTAGGCTGTGTAGGTCCATGTTAGTTGGTGTTGCACTCAGGGAAGCTGTGACAGAACATGGGTGAAGCTACCACGTGGTGTAGCCCAGCAGACACTTGCAGTTCACTGCCAGTCTTGAAGCCTGATGCTTTCTGTCACTGACTTGCTTCCAGCTCAGTCATGCTCGTGGTTGAAAAAGGACACCTAGGTGATCACATTTGGAAGAGTAAAGTTGTCAGCAATTGTTTTGCTTGCTCTGGTGCTGTGATTTATGTGACAGTTACGTTAAAGGGTTTTAGATGTGAGTTCTGTGCGGTGCAGAGTTCACAACACTGATGCACAAAAGGCTCTGGTGCATGTTCCTGCCCTTAAGTGTCAGGTGGAAACATTCCCCCAGTCATCCCTTCAGTGCTTTAAAGGACCTGCACGAAGTTTATAAATATATATATCTTATGTGTGCCTGTGGTTTTAGTGCATAAATTAAGTGCAGAAGCGTGTCATTAGTCTATTTTCTGTACGAGGAGGATGCCTCTGGCTGTGTGATGTATAAACCACAAAATACACTGCCTGGATGAGCTGGAAATGCACCAGGCTCTCTTTTTATTATTCATTGTGTGTGATTCTGGAAAAACCTTTAGTGCAATTGATGTTTAAATCTGTAAAAAAAAAGTAGTATCTGATTATCTCACTTGAGATAAATATAGAAGAGTTTGGTCTCCTTCATGCTCTCTAAAGGCTAGAGAATTCTTAAGAGAATTCTTAAGAAAATGGCTGCTTAGATTTAGGAAGATCTGATGCAAAAATCAGTGCTACAGCTTTACATAATACTGCTTATATTATAATAAGTGTGCTGTAGTTATGCACAAAATGACCTGAAAATAATTGGGAAAGTAGCTTTTTTTCCCTCCCCCCCCCCCCCCCCCCCCCCCCCCCCTCCTCCCCCCCCTTTTTTCTTTATCTTTTTTTTTTTTTTTTTTTCTTTTTTCTCTTTTCTGCTTTTT
>JAOEGS010014904.1:1031-11436 GCA_025447755.1 Corythornis vintsioides | reverse complement strand
TATTACCAGAGAAAATGGCTTTGTCTTTTTATGTTCATGGGTGTTTTTGTACAGGATTTATTACTTGCACTGAGGTTGTATTTTCAATGTTTTCAAATATTTTGTGTCTACTGACCTTGAACTTATAAATGACTTTATTTTTTTTTTCTCCATACTTTGACATACAGAAATCTCTGAATACAAATCTTTTTAAGACCATTCACAATTATGTAAGATTTGATGAGTTTGACTACTTTTAAAGAGAGATAATGAAGGGACTTTGTCTTATATAAGGGGTGCAGCATTCCCCTCCAGGAGTTACTGCTTTTGACAGGTTGAGCACTTGCTTTTAAAGAGAATTCTAAATTTTCTGAAATGGTTTCCAGGACATGTTTAAAGTAAATGTAAATGACAGTGTAACTAGTGGATCTGAGACTGGAGACAGTTAATTTTTATGAGATAAGAAGTTGAATTTGAAATAGGGGTGAGAGGGGGAGATTTTGATACCCATTTTAATGTGCAGGTGTAGTTAGAAGTCTTTTCGGAATACTATATACTGACAGTAGTTTTGTAATTGATTGCATTGTGGTTCTGTATACATTTTTTTTCTGGATGGTGGTGGTGTTTGGTTCTGCCTTGTTAAATGGACTGAATTTGTCTTATGCGGAGAGTCAACTGTGAGTCTTGTATTTTGAAATGTAATGATTGGCTTATAAAAAAACCTTTTTGTAGTGTGGAAACATCTGTTGTCCTTCATACAGCTAAACTGTAGGCATCTTACAGGAAGCAATGGCATGGTGTATGCAGTTGTGAACATTTGATAACTTGATCCTTTTGTGGTAATGTCATGGGGCTGTCGGGGACTAATAAGTGATTATGTTGTTTTGTTTTGAACAGAGGAGCTTCATAGGCATCTATCTCCCTGTTTTACCTTGGAAGGAAATAGGCTCCCAAGGTAGCTTATTTTGGGTGAAGATATTTTAAATGAGTTAATCATTTTTCTAATTTGTTGCCTCTAATCAAAAGAGGAGCAGGTTATTAAAACATAAAGAAAATTTATAAGCAAAACTTACTAAGCTGTTTTTGATCCTGCAGAAGGATTAGGTAATTGGGAGAAATATATGAAAAAGGTCTATTGTAGCAGCATTTTATCTTCTGTGTGGATTCTGATATAAAGACTGTTGCTCATAAAAGAAGAAAGATGATAAGTTCTATAAGCTTTGAATTCCCTCATTGCTAGCAGTAAGGGCCTCTTTTCTGCTTTGTTGGGAACCTTGGAAGTATACTTTCATTTTCTTGAGTGTGTTTCTTAATTTAACCACAAGCCAGGGTATTTGCATTGTTACAGTGTGGCTTTATGTAACAAGTACCACAACAAGTTACACCACCTTCTCATGTTAGAAAGTTATTACTGATAACCATGGTAGTGATACACCCAGATGTGGATGATGAAACACTCTCCTGTGATCAATCCTGTAAGGAGGGAGGCTGGGATAGGAAGTTATCTTAGGCCTTGCAATACACCATTACATTATAATTAACTTGTACCAAATCAGAATGCTTTTTAATCAGACTCATTTTTCATTGGATTTGCTTTATTATTATGGACAAGTAATCATGAACAGGTAATCTTATTATAAAACTACATCCCAAATAAATAAGGGGAACAAGCTTAAGTCCATCTAATGGTAAGCTATTGTTGAGAGTGGTGATCTTCGTTGCTTCCTTATGCTGGCATTGGGATGCATCAGTCCATTCAGAAAGTCAGTTCAGTAACCTAAATCACTAGACAATTTGGTGTTTTTGTTCATTGGTTTGTTGTTTTCTTTTTTACTATAGTGTTTTCTGCTGGCTTAACACTCAAATAATGCGATCACTCTGTGATCAAACACATGAAAATGGTGTTGCTGGGAGTAGGGAGTATTAAAAAATGTGATTGATCTCATTGGCAGCAACTGACCTTTTTTATAAAAATATGGCAGATGCATTACAGTGTTAGAATATTCTGATGTTAATAAACAGAAAGTTGCAATATTAGACATTGATAAAAGTTACAGGAAAAAATGAAGAAGTATAAAAGTTCTCAGAAAACTGAAGAAAGTTTCCAGGCTGTAGCCTTAACCCCTCAGAAAATAGGATTAATAGTGCTTTTAATACTTGTTTTGCTGCATTACCATGAATTTTTTAAAGTACTAATTTAAATGCAGAATGCTGTCACATTTAAGGAGAGGTTTTTGAACATACTTATTACAGAGGTGCCTGGCTATCTTCCATGCCTTTAGTAGTATTGTGCTTGACCTAACATGGTACATCTGATGATAGCAAGTAAGTTGAACTGCCATTGTCTCTGGTAAATACTTCTCATAGCGTACCAGCTTCTTTGTACTGTAACTAACATCCAGGAGTTGACTGAACTATCCTTCTAGTGGCCTTTTATAGGGATGGTCAAATTAATGTGCAACACTAAGGATCATTTAAGCATTTTCTGCTAATGACAGCTTACATATGTGTGTTTGTTTGTGTGTGTGTAATGACTGATAGTAGATTTTATTACATTTTTTTCAATGCCCATAATGTCACATAGAAATTCTGGTTTTGGTTTTGTTTTGTTTTGTTTTTGTTATTAGAGCTATTCTTCTAATTGAAAAGGAGAGAGAAAATAGATGTCCACGCCTACAGACCCTGGCACCATGCCTCATCCTGGTCCTTCCCCTGGACCAGGACCTTCACCTGGACCGATTCTAGGACCTAGCCCAGGACCAGGACCATCTCCTGGCTCAGTTCACAGCATGATGGGGCCAAGTCCTGGTCCACCCAGTGTCCCACATCCAATGCCGACAATGGGGCCGACAATGGGGCCTACTGATTATCCACAGGAAGGCATGCACCAAATGCATAAGGTAATAGTTTATTGCAAGTGAACCTTTTCTTCCTAGAGTTCTCGCAAGTGATCAAAAAGTGACTTACGTGAATAACTGCTATTACATGACATATATCACCTGGAAGACTGTAGCTACACTCCTGCTTTATTACTAAAGATGATGCATATTATCAGATTAAACACAGTTTGTTTGTTCATGGTAGAGTGCTAGGAACTGCAGAGTTAGTACTTTGCAAATCATTTGTGAACTAAGTAAGATAGCCATTACTAGGAAAAAAAATGAATTATAGTTTTAAAACCTTATGGTAGACCATTCTAACCACCTTTAAAATTATTTTTGTTTATTATAGTTTCTCTTGTCTGTTTGGATATATCTTTTTTGGTTTTCTGGGGTAGTTCTTAGTTTTGCATGATTTTATCTTATTTTAATTAATATTTTTAAATCTTAAAGGGCTTGTTCTTACGAAGTTGTTTCCCATGTTGGTGAAAAAAAATGGTTTGCAAGTTATTTTATAAAGGCTTCATCTTGCTAAGAAGTTTAAAACTGTGTTGTGTAGAGCATGTGAATAATTGGACTTCAGTGGTTGTTGTCGTACACTTGTCTGCTTACACTATCATTAATGTCTTCTGCATTGACAAAATATTGCCTTGTGTGAAATTTCCTTTGTGAGAACAGTCTCTTTATGTATTGTCATTTTTATTTGGTTGTGTTCCAGAGATTTAGAGTTCAAGATAAGTTCAATTTCATTTATGTTCTATTCCCAGTTTACAGTGCCAATATACTGAAAACTGTTTGGTAACTATTAACTCCCCTTGCAATTGTAGGAAAAAAAAATAATTAAAAATTAGTTATAAAGCACTATAAATACATTTTAATTTTCCTCATAAGTTGGAAACTTCTTTATGATGCCATTTTCACTTTTGGTTAAGATTAATTCGTTAAAACAGTTAAAACAATGTCCAGTCATTGGGGACCTGACACTACTATATTTTATGTGAAGAACTCTATCATTAAAATTTCTAATAGGAAGGAACAAGGACAGCTGCAGTGAAGGAGAAGGTCATGATCCAGCTGCCTGTTTGTACTGAACTGTTGTAATTTCTTGAGAGGTCTGTACATTCAGTAACTAAAAGTTTTGCATTTGAACCTTGAAACATGCAGTTTTGCTATTAGCTGGATTAGATGTTTAGTTGGCATTTCCTTCTTTTTTGGGGGACAGTTTTGCGCCAGGATTTGAGTACTCTGATAGATGTTCCCAACCCATAGCCAGGGTTTTATATACTTAATTTCTCTTGTTTATTTTGGTTATTAAGACATTCTGTACCTGCAGAAGAAGAGGGTGGCACCAGGAATTTTCTATCAGAATGGTTGAATGCTCCATACATGTTTTTAACTGCTTTATTCTATTAAAGCTTGTATGTCCTTCATACATTTGATGCTATGTTAGTATTAGAAACAAACAAACAAACGTCATCCCACAAAGTTATTTCAGAGACTTTAGAAGCATCTCAGAAGTTCTGCAGGCCGGAGTAGCAATTCTCCCATTGAGATGGCATTGAAATGTTTTAAAAAACACATGATGAATGTGAGGAGTCTGGATAGCTAACTAAAATATGACCAGTCAGTATGATGATAGTAAAATTACTTTCCCCTTTCTGTACCTTGATTCTGATAATGTAACAAAGGCTGTAATTTCACAAGTCTTTATTTTAGGAGCAACAGCCTTGCTGTCCTCTAGGTTGCCACTTTACAAGTTCCAGCATTCTTTCATGTTCATATGACTGAACTAGAATGTGGGTCTATTTGAAATTATTGGGGTGGGAAAAAAATATAATTCATTACCTTTCCAATTTAGTTTAATTTTCTGGTCTCTGTTTCCTGTGCAACCCCAGAAAGAGTGTATTGTGACAATGGAGGGAAGGGTCTATTTAAGAAATGCTGTGGAACAGTGAGTTGCCTCTAGACTACTTTGCAAATATTACTTGAGTGTTGTTTCATGTGATTAAAAAGCTGGTCAGTCACATGCAGTTTGACAAAGTAAATATTTTATTTCTGCTTAGTGTTAGGTAAAACAATTTGACTTTCAGGTCATGGTGTAACAGAACTAAAATTTTTTTAGTCTAATAAAATGCAGTAAAAGTGAGAGATTGCACAAAAAAATCCCAGTTACGCAATTGCTTATGTGTATGCATTAGGAAGTGCTTACTTATAAAATCCACAAACTATGTAGTGAAACATCTTCATTTTATGTTATATGATTAACTAGCTTACAAATAATAATATAAAACCTAAAAATAAATTAAAAAAATCTGTAAGTACCCAACAGTGGACAAAATATCAATTAATACAAATTGCTATTACTAAACTGTAATTCCTAAAGTATGTGCAGTTAATCTGAAAATTAAAGACTGTATATTCATTTAATAACCAGAAATCCCTTCCACTGGAAGAGTTACTGTTGATATAGATAAAGCAGTTTTGGCAGAACAAATTACCTGTTTTTCTTGCTAGTTTAAATAATCTGTAGACTATTGATCAAATTGTCAGGGAAATACTGACAGTTCAAAATTTTGCCATATATTTTGAGTTCAAGATGGCTACATTGAAGAAGTCTTTTGGGGGGTGACTGCTAAATAGACAAATAGCTTCAGAGAGTCTCTTGAGGTGAAAATACTTGTAAGATGGGAAGATATTAAACATTGTTACATGGTTGCCTAACTTATTTTGCCTCCATGCACAAGCTCCTCTGGCAGCAGAAGATGGGAGTTAGATAGTTTTACTCTGAATTTATACAGCCTTCTTTATGCTCTTATGAATCAGCTGGGCCAAAATATTTGAACTGTTTAATTCTTAGTTATGACAACTGTATATATATTTAATTAGCATAATTATAAGTTTAGGAATGAGAAGAATACTGTTAGCACTTGGTTTATTTTCTCTTACATTTAATTGTAACCTGATGCATAACCACTTATTGTGTGATTTTATAATGGGGTGTGCAGTAAATGGTCAGTGGCTGTGGAAAAATTATTTTCAGTCCTGGGCAGTATTACTGGTTTTGGTAAGTGAGAAAAAAAGTGAGTGACAGGAAATACTCTTCTCCTAAAAAAAGGTATTTTGTTCTAAATATACTGTTAATTCGCTTAGTTGTTTGATTAAAACAGAAGGCAGATGGTTTCCCATTTCAAATATTGTTGATTATTAGTGGTTTGTAAGAGATCAACAGAATTGTTAGCCAAGTCCCTACTATAGGGACAGGCACAGTCAGCCTGGTTGTGCATCAGGGATACTTTCAGTTATACTGTGCACTTACATGACAACACATAGCTGTATTGGGCTATGTAGTTTGTTTTAGAACAATTTTTATTGGTCTAGGACGATTTTTTATGGTCTGGAAGAAGTCTAGTTCGATACTCAGTCTTAGCCCTCAATTTGAAGGCTGATGTTTTGTTTGTGTTGGTTTTTTTTTTTAAGGAGGGGTAAGGAAACAAAACATGACACTGTAATCTGACAATTTACTGGAAATAGGTCACACTGTGATGCAATGCTTTCAGTGAGAAGGCCTTAGTTACTAAATTCAGAATGAAAGCAGTGCAGGCGAAATGTTCCTTATGCGTTAGCATTATGTAAAGTCTGTGTATCTGCCAAGTCTGTAGGTGTGGGCTTGCATACAGCTGAAGCTCATCCCTTATTATGCTTTCTGGAAGCACTGTTTATATATCTGGCCTATTCTATGCTTCTTCTAAACAGGAGCTGATGAAAATAGTCATGGGTACTCAAAGTTGTATATGACTCAACTTCCCTTTTCTCCTTTTTATTAAAAGAATAATTAAAAGTATTACCCCAGTGTGGTAGCAGTTCTTTATTAGTAATAGAGGTTATGTTTCTTATCCCAGAAATGTCCTTGTGGAAGGTACCTTTAATAATTTATACAGGAGTAAAGGATCTACAGAAATTACTGTGTGTGTAACATCCTTTCTGTAAATTTTATTTTGTTCTATAGATTTAAAATTATCATATGACTCTCATATAACTCAGCGATTCAAGGAAGTTATGAAAAATAACTGGTTTTCACTTCCTATAGTCCTCTGCTAAATTATCTCCCCTATTTTATAGAGTTTTTCCATGGATAGTAGAGATGCTTTTAGATGAAAAACATTTTTGAAAATACAAATATCTTCTCATAAACTAGCAGTACTGTGATCATTAAAATTAATTTTGTATTCAAAAAAGTTGATGCCACCTTCATGTTTGGTAGTAAAAAACTTATGACTTTTACCTTTCCTAATAAGTTTCTAATGAATTTAACTTTCATTTTTCACAACATAATATCTGCAAACACAAGAGTAGCAGACCCCTTTCTATATTTGTTCTCTCTTGAGGAATTTCAGATTGCTGATGGTTTGGGTGTTTGGTATTTTGGTTGTTTGTTTGGTTTTTTTTTAATACTTAGGTTACAAAAGCTTGTTCTAATTATTAATTCTTTCCATAGAATCATTCCTTCTTGTATGGTCACGTCTTCAGCTTTCTGTTCCTGTTGATTTTTTAAAAAATCTCTTTTTGAAAGGCTACATGCCTTTCAAGGACAGATAAAAGGCAGTGGGCTGATGAAGGACAGCCAACATGCCTTCATCAAGGGCAGCTCCTGCCTGACAAATCTGGTGGCTTTCTATGGTAAGGTGACTACATCCATGGACAAAGGACAACCTGTGGATGTGATCTATCTGAACTTCTGCAAGGCTTTTGACACGGTCCCCCACAACATCCTCCTCACCAAGTTGGAGAGATATGGATTTGATGGGTGGACTGTACAGTGGATAAGGAATTGGCTGGATGGTCACATCCAGAGGGTGGTGGTCAATGGCCCAATGTCCAGATGGAGAACAGTGACAAGTGGTGTCCCTGAGGGGTCTGTACTGGGACCTATATTGTTTAATATCTTCATTAATTATATTGACAATGGGATCGAGAGCACCATCAGCAAGTTTGCAGATGACATCAAGCTGAGTGGTGCTGTTGATAGGATGGAGGGACAAGTTGTCATCCAGACGGACCTGGATAGGCTGGAGAGATGGGCCCAGGTGAACCTCATGAGGTTCAACAAGACTAAGTGCAGAGTCCTACAGCTAGGTTGGAACAACCCTCACTGTTAATACAGTCTCAGAGATGAGGTGCTGGAAAGCAGCTCTGTAGAAAAGGGCTTGGGGCTGTTGGTGGATGAGAAGCTGGACGTGAGCCAGCAGTATGCAATTGCAGCCAAGAAGGCCAATTGTATCCTGGGCTGCATCAAGAGAAATGTGGCTAGTAGATGGAGAGGGGTGATTCTGCCCCTCTACTCTTCTCTGGTGAGACCTCATCTGGAGCACTTCATCCAGTTCTGGAGCCCTTAACACAGGAAAGACATGGACCTGATGGAGCGGATCCAGAGGAGGCCACAAAGATGATCAGAGGGCTGAAACACCTCTCCTGTGAGGACAGGCTGGGGATGCTGGGGTTGTTCAGCTTGGAGAAGAGAAGGCTCCGGGGCGATCTTATAGCCACCTTCCAGTACCTGAAGGGGACCTACAGAAAGGCTAGAGAGGGGCTGTTTATGAGGCCCTCTAGTGAAAGGATGAGGGGTAATGGGTTTAAATTAGAGAAGAGTAGATTTAGACTAGGTATCAGGAAGAAGTACTTTACCTTGAGGGTGTTGGATCAGTGGAATAGGCTTCCCAGGGAGGTGGTTGGGGCACCATCTCTAGAGGTATTCAAGGTGAGGTTTGACAAGGCTCTGAGCAGCTTGGTCTAGTTGAGGGTATCCCTGCTCACTGCAGGGAGGCTGGACTAGATGACCTTTGGAGGTCCCTTCTAGCCTTAAACATTCTATGATTCTATGCTGCTCTCTGTTAATGGCAGATCCTTTCTCCACCTTCTATATGCTCGTACTTCTGACCCCCTGAAGGTGCATGTGTCCCATCTCAGTCCCCTCTATGCTGCATTCACAGAGTTTTCATGGTTGCCACCCGTTAGTGCAGAGACACCCATCCCTGCAGTCACACCACAGATGTGTACCTCTGTTCTGGAAATTGGATCCAATTTCCGGCACAGTCTCCTCCTACTATTGTCAGCCCAAAAGTTTTATTCCTTGATACATATGCCGTGTTAAAATAGGAATAGATCCAGCTGTACAGGTGTTTCAGCTTCTGTAGTATTTGTATCCTGCCAGCAGAATGTGAACTGAGTGTTCTCTTCTGCAT
The DNA here is from genome assembly GCA_025447755.1 of Corythornis vintsioides. NCBI lineage: Eukaryota > Metazoa > Chordata > Aves > Coraciiformes > Alcedinidae > Corythornis > Corythornis vintsioides. The sequence continues at coordinate 2,339 of JAOEGS010014904.1, read as the reverse complement.
GGGTTGTCTTTGTAAGTAGGAGTGAAGGGAGAGGCAGGGATCTTCCTGCCTCAGAAAAAGTGTTAGCATTTAGTTGGTTGTCATGGTGGAACTATTTTTAATGTGTCAGTCATCTGTCTCTACATTTCTACTCCATATCCCAAGTTCTTGTAATCAAAAATAGCTTCTCAAGTAATGGGTATTTTTCTGATACAGGTTATTTTCACAAGTGGTTTTGTACTTTTGTGACAACTAAAAAATGTGATGGAACATAAATACGTTTTACTTCTCTTTTTTTTTTGGTATCATTTATCCTTTTAGCCCATAGTTTCTGAGAAGAAAAAATGGTGAAATTCAGAAATACTGACAAACAAAAACAAACCAAAACCAACCAAACACCCACATGCTTAAAGATACTTTCAAGCAAACCTGATTATTGCAATGAGAGATGAAAAAATTTATATGAAGGGTTTACAAATTAAAATTTAGAAATATTTTTGCTTTGTAGAAAAGATGACCTATGCTTATTTCTGCTTAAACTGATTCATGTGCAACAGATTGCCTGAAAAGAACAAACGTGTCAGTGTGACTTGAGGTAGCTTCTTTCACATATGCCTGTATTTTCCACTGGAGTAAGTTTTCTTAACTCATTTTTTAAAATAATTCTCAATAAATAGTTGAGCATTTACATAAAACAGTATGCAGGGTCTCCATTTACATCAGGGTTTGCAAGAACAGCAGTAGTTAGTGTGCATGAATGTATGTGCTACAGAGAGGGGCAGAACTACCTAATAGGACACAGACAGAAGAAAAGTCATGCCAGCCTGTTCCTTCCTAATACAAAGCCTTTCAGAACTATGTATTAGAAGTTAATGAGTATAATCTCTAGTTAGGGATTTGATGTAGTTTTTGCTTTCTGGTAAAACTTTTTACTTTTCTTAATACATCCTCCTTCTGATGTTACTTTTACCCTATTTTCATATTCAAAGTCTGTGAGTTTCGCTTATGAAGCCTTTTCTAGTGCAGTGCCTGCCTTCAGCATGTTTTTCTGATCCCAAGATGTTTTCTTTTCACTTTCTGAAGAAGGCACTTGGGCCTGTTTTGCATTTCAAGTACCATGGGAACTGTGGTTTTTGAGGAGTGAATGAGATTTAAGGAACTGTAGGGAGCACAAATATTTGAGTAGAACTATGTCTTCCCTTCTTAGACTGCTTATCCCTGTTTTTACCTGCAGAGATTGTTATCTCCTGTAATGTTGTTGTTTGTTTTTGGTTTGTTTGTTTTTGGGTGGTTCTTTGTGGTTTTTGTTTTTGGGGTTTTTTTTATTTT